>PVJH01021831.1:0-37826 GCA_004026705.1 Nesogale talazaci
GTTTGCGATAGGCCAGGGTTTTTTAGGGGGATAATAAAATGTTCACAAACCGTGATCATAGTCGTGCGACCCAGTAAATGTCCTAAAAAGTACTCGATGATACATTTAATTAATTAATTGTATAGCATATGGATCATGTCTTGTTAAAGCTGCTAAAAGCAAATCTAGAAGGAGTTTTTTGTATTAAACAACCTGGCAGACACGATTTTATCCAGAAAATTTTATCTTCTGAAGGAAATTATGAAGCAAAAAAGCAAAATGATGGTTCCATAAAAATAAATATCTGAGTAATCCAAAATAAGAGGAATGTATTATGAAAGCTATGTCCACGGACTCAGTTGAATTTATAACTTTATCTTTCTGTTTTGTTCTTGGGCTTAACAATCATTTCTATGGTTTTGCTAGAGATATAGAGCTTATCCTCTGAATTTAGTCATTGTCTCTTAGTACAAAAATATCGTCTTCTATCTATTTATTGAAATACAAACATAGTTCCAGAAACTTTGCCTAAGTAAATCAATCTGATCTCATCTTGCTTGTGGTAATAAATCCCTTTGATTTGAAAGTTAATTTGAGCCACTCCTGAAAGAATAACCTCATCTTATTATGTGTGTCTACTGGGCCAATTCTGCTGGCAAATCTCATCTGCTCACAGAAAATGAAGAAGAATGAATAAGAAGGGACAGAAGATTTCAATTTATCACCCATGTCACATTGCATGTCTTCAAATCTCTTCTAAAGTTAAACGTTACTTTTTTTTCTTCCTTAGTTTGAAATTGAAAGAGAATTCAGAGAGTATATGGTCATAATTTAACAATGCCTAATACTTTTCTCAATGCAATTGAGTCCTGGTGGATTATATTTTATATTTCGATAATTAACCCACATATGTATACTTTGATAGACATGTTAATCTCACATTGGCCAAAGTCTCTTTTCATGATTTGATTCTTTTATTTTTAGACACTTATCATTTTACATATACTGTGTATTCTTTCAGCTTATGTAGTTTGCTAATAACTGCTAAATCAATAATTCATGTCCTGAGAATTCCTAACTTTATTAATAGCAATGAACATGGCATTTTTGTTTTAAAATATTTGAACCTGTAACCTCCCTGTACCATTGTGAAACTATATTAACACAAAAATTAAATCATTAGAAGCACTGGGACAAAAGAATGAAAAGTGGTTTTGGAAGAAGAGAATTACTGCTAAAAACTAGACCTAGCCTTTCCCTTGTCTGATGACATAAGCACTCTATTTAGACACTTTAAGCTGTATATTCACAATATTTTAAACAAAGGCCTTATGAGTACCTTGGAGGCTTCATTGGGAGTTAGAATATTCAGTAAGGAACTCACATTGTGCCTCAAGTATAGCAAACACCAGCACACCAGCTACTATTGAGTCAATGCTGTGTCACGGTGGTGTCAAAGAGACCAGAGTACAGCTGACCACGACAGCATTTTCAAAAGGTGATTTTTAGAAGTAGATAACCAAGACTTCCTTTGAAAAGCACCTCTGGGTGGAGTATATTATAATTCAGGAATGAAATGCAAAAGCTAATACCCATCTTCACAAGTGTGTTGAGTGGATGGCTGTGGTCATTGTACAGCCATCTTGTCGAAGGCCTTCCCGCTTTGTTGCCCTTCTACCTAAGATGATGTCCTTCTCCAGCACCTGCGCTCCATCCTCTTCTTCTACTAACCGTGTGGCTGCTTCAGAAAAGATCACATCATGGACTTAACTACACAAAGTTAGGTCGTATCATTGAAGAATCCTGGCCCACTCATGTTGACATATAACCTAATAACAAGTGTGTCCATATAACTAAGCTGTATTGTCAATGATTCAGAAAATGAAAAAATGAAACATGAGGCAGTAGAGTTCAGAATTCAGCTTTTAAGTATTAATAATCATGAGGGCAGATGATATTTTAAGGAAAGTGAGGATACCGAGAAAAACTGAAGCTAGCACTTACCTTTCCTTTCAAGGAAAGAGAGTTTAACAGTTGGTCCTACTGCAGTCAAGAGTTCCTGCAGGGAAGGAGAGAAAAAGAGAGGCGCTAATATCAAGGGCTTAAACAGAAAGAAAATATTTAGAAAATGATTATGACAACATACATAAAAATATGCTTGATACAACTGATGCATGTGTGGTTATAAGAGCAACAAGATATCCTGATAGAGTGATTTTTAAAAAAGAATTCACGTTAAATGTTTATTTGGGGAATAACCTGATACATTTTTAGTGTTCTAAAGTTCCACCCAGAATGAGGGACAGTGAGTTGAAGAATCTATATAACTCTTTTCACAAGTAAAGTTCATTTATAAAGCTGAAAGCTAGAATTCAAAAATCAGGCTGGGTCAAATGTGTTCACTGCCCTAACCATTAACAAACACTTTCTTCCCTCAGCTAATCTATAAAGTTCCAGTCTAACATGATGAGGAAGTGGATTTTTCATTAGTTACAAACTGAAAGTAAGGTAAGGAATGCCAGGCTATTTTCAGAAAATACTGCAGACAAATAGCTTTAAATAGCAAAGTGGTTAGGAAGGAGGATCAGAAAGGAAAGACAATGACAATTTAAACATTTTGAGTTTGAGAAGAAAATTAAGACACTATTGGAAATTGTGAATAGGAAAAATTGATACTGGAGAGGACAATCTTTCTTACCTTACTTATATTTCTACTTAGAATCTGGCATTGAAAGGGCTTCCAAACCCCAAACTCACTGCCATCAAGTCAATACAGAGTCCCAGCGACCATCTAGGACCGAACTGCCCTGAGAGTTTCTGAAGCTATAATTGTTTATGGGAGTAAAAATTCTTGTTTTTCTCCCTTATACTGGCTGCTAGTTTCAAACTGTTGACCTTTCAGATATCTGCCCAACCTGTAACCACTATCCCACTAGGCCTCCCTAGAAAGGGTACCAGGTTACCATAATTTGGGTATGTTCCATAACCCCTCAGAAATTGATCTTTTTCATACAAGGAGTATAGCACAGTAAACTCATTAGTTGAAATTATCAGGGTTAACAGCCATATAATGTTTAGCCCAGTTTTTGACTCATGGTATATTCTAATGAATGAAAGAAATATTGTCTCACAATGAGCCTTTCCAAAGCAGTTAAACTAAATCTCCTCTTCTAGAAACATCCCTGGGTATAGGGCCATCCTTACCCATAGGTACATTAAGCAATTTAAAGTCTGAATTCCTGTAACCAGGAAAATAAAAAATAATGTTTACCCCAGGCATATGGCCATGCTCTACAGCTAAACCATTCTCTACTTTCAGCGTTTTTCAGGAAACATAAAAAAGGTGTCTTTCAAATTGTTCAACAAGACAATTATAGCCAACTGGAAAGGGGCTGAGAATAGACATGGGGTTTTGTCAAGGGCATCCATGTCAAAAACTTTATTAATACAGGTCCAAGGTTTGTGAAAAACCATACAAAGGGAAATGTTGCCACTTTGGAACCCTGAGGGTTTCAGGCCTTTGCCAACATGAATGAACGGCATTGTGCAAAATCCATTGCTTCATTTCTAAGCAAAACATTGAAGTGGTGAGTGTCAGTCTGTTTCTTATATCTTCACAGTGAACAACTTGAAAAAGGGGGGAAAAAAAAGAAGAACGGATTGCAAGCCTTTTCATGTTATGCATTCAGAACTCCAGCATGGGTTTTCTATCCAAAAGAAAGAAATGTATGATAGTTAAAATATTATGCAAATCAGCACATCTCAAGGGGAACAAGAAAACATTCTACAATTGCAGTATTGTTCCAGAGTGATTTTGTTTTCTGTTCCAAATATATATACTCATTTTAATTTAAAGTTAAATTCTAATACTAAGTTGTAATTAAAAAACAACAACTATTAAATGGATAAAGAATAGAAAAATGCCACGCATAGAGTGCTGTAGTCAATGTACTCACACTGCATATAAAAGTCTGACACTGCATTCAGACATATCTAGGTGTGTAAGTGGAGAGGGGGTGAGAAGACTGACAACAACAACGACAACCAAATGCACTCAAGAAATAGGCTGTTGGAGAACAAAGATAGCCCAGGCAAACATCAGTCAGCTTTCCCTTTCCAGAAGAATCAGAAAATTAAACAGTCTCATATGCTTTCAGGCATCTCAAAGACAAGCGATATGGTACATGAAGAGAGATACGTTTACATTAACTTCTCTGATGACATTGCCATTCTTAGAGAATTTGCCCCAGAGTCTTCACCCATAAATCCAATGAAAAGTAAAGAGAAAATGACCCAGAAGATGAAGACTCAGGGAGTGAGTCATAAAACTATACAATTTTTCTCCCCTCAGGGAGGGAGGGTGAGGAAATCTTTTTCCTTCCTGGTCTGGCTCTCATGAACTGACTAGTCCTGTGAATTTTGACAAATCATTGACTGATATAGAAGTTTCACTTAGCCTATTCTAAAGATGTTGTCATGGAAAATTACATATAAATTGACAGCCTGTTGTCATGATACTAATAAGAAAAGGTATCCATGTTGACTGATTATGTATTTCTTTTATTAGAGCTAAAGGGAGAATTTCTTTTAAAAAAAGCTTATTGCTTTATTTTTTTATCGTGAATTAGGTGGAAATTTACTGATCAAATAATTGTGGCCAAAGGGTTCCATGATATTAGTTGCTATTGTCTAGAATGTGTCATCACTCACCCCATTTCTGCCTTGGGGTCCCCACTCCCTTTCATACAGATTTTCTTCCCTCTCTGGCTTTGTTTTGGGGCAAATGCTATTCTTTTGATCTCATATAACTGATTCTTCTGAGGCATTTGTTTCTCTCAGATGTTTTTGTTTATTTTATGAGTCCATCTATTGTTGAGGGAGCCCTGGGGTCACTGTGGGTAAGATGTTGAGCTACCATTAACAAGTTCCGCAGTTCAAACCCACTAATTGCTCAGGGGTGAAAAGAAAAGGTTGTCTACTATCACACAGATTGACTTTCTCAGAAGCCACATGTAAAGTTCTGTAATTTGGAGTACACTCATTGTCAGTGGGTTTGACCTCTGGATCTATTATCTATCTAGCTGGCCTCCAGAAATGGTTTCATTCCAGGTTAGAATGGGGTTTTAGGAACTTGGTCTTAGAAGTTAGTTGTTCAGTATCTGATTTCTTCAGGAATTTGATTTTTTGTTTTACATTTATCTCACCTTCTACCCAGAACCTTCTGTTGTGATCCTAATTAGAGTAGGGGTTAATAGTAATGGTGTACTCTCTAGAACTTTGGGTCTTGAGGACAGGTAGACTGTGGTTTATGTGGCTATTTTTCTTCAGCATATTGTTCCCTTCAATCTCTGGTTTTCAACATTCTGTTTTGCTTTGGGTGTGACGAGTGTATCTTAAAGAACATTCATGAGTTTTTAAGGCTTCAGACTGTATTCAGCAAAGTTGGATAGAAAACAATGTTGGTTTTATTTTCTCTTTCTTTTCACCCCAACATATTGGCAAGTCATTTGCATATTATAAAATTCAAGAGTTCAGTCATTCAAACATATCAAGGAGAATTTTAGTATCACCCCATTGCAAAACAATGTCTTTATGAACTGTGTAGATGCCCATCCCCCACCCCCATGACACCCCATAGCTATGATCCTTTGCCTTCGAGCCGAAGAATGTTTTCCTGTTGAGTGTTTGGTAATGTCCGAAAAGTTTCAGTGACTCTGTGGATGGCCTACTGTCTGTATATTGATATACATCCTCTCTAGCTACTTAGGTAGAAATGCCCACAACCAAACCTGTAACTGTTCACTCTTAGTGTCTTCCGAACCATTTAGCATAACTACTACCTATGTACCTATGATCATACATGATCTTTTACCAGTACCATTGCCGCCAGATTTTCCAGGCTAATCCCTGCAGTTTTCCATTATTCTTCCACTCCTTTGCCATGTTGTTCTGAATTCTTCCATACTATGCATTATTGCCTTTTCTTCATCATTCACACCTTCTAATTTATAATTTTCTTTCTCTTCTGTTATCCCAGGAAATTACCAATGAATTTAATTTTTCTGTGTGTAATTGTTTTCCTTTCTTCTTTTCCTTCTTTCTTTATAATTTCAGTAGCACACAATATATGTACTTTGGTGATTGACATTTCCATCAGCACATTGTCCATGAAATCCATCTGTGCTGTGGGATGTCTTACATTCACATGAATGTAAGTCACACATTCATCATGAATCTTCATAGCTGCATAGGATTCCATTTCATACAGAGATAACAGCTTGCTTATCCATTTAACCATTGATAGTCTATTTGTTTCTGCATGTTTTCACTATTGTGAGCAATGCGGCAATGACTATGATATGCTATGTCTGCTCAAGTCACAGCTCTTATTTCTTTAGGATTTATACCTAGGGGTGGGATAAAAAAGATCATATGGCATTTCTATTTCTAGCTTTTAAAGTAGCACACTATAGTTTTCCAAAGTGATTGCATCACTTTACAGTTCCGTCAGCAGTGTGTAAAGTTCTAATCTTGGCACAACCTTAGAAAAATTTGTGATTTCTTTTGTTTTTTGATTAGTGACCTAATGGTATATCTCCTCAAAGTGCTGAACTGCACCTAATGGCAAATGGTCATGAGTATCTCTTTATGTGTCTGTGTTTGTGAGTGACCTTTTTGTGTTTGTTTGATTGTTGTAAAGAGCCTTTGCCACTTCTAAAATCAGATAGATTTTTCTTTGTTGTTGAGGTCTTGAAATTTCCTATATAGTTCAAAAATTAGGCCGTGTTCAGATATGCTATAGTTAAATTTTATTTTCCAGTCGGGAGATTCTCCTTTCACTCTTTTATAGAACTCTTATGATGTGCACTAAGTATTTCAGTTTTAGTTCTGGATAA
Organism: Nesogale talazaci; assembly: GCA_004026705.1. Lineage (NCBI taxonomy): Eukaryota > Metazoa > Chordata > Mammalia > Afrosoricida > Tenrecidae > Nesogale > Nesogale talazaci. The sequence continues at coordinate 6,876 of PVJH01021831.1, forward strand.
GATACATTCTAACTACAAGAACTCTTATTCATAGCTAAAACATTTGACATAGGGATTTCCTGGCATTGTGAAATAGAAAGTATGGAAGTACATGATATGTGAACCACCTCTACCCTGAGTTTTTTCTTAAGGCTGTTTCTACTCTTTATCACAAGGGAACAGCACCTAAGCAGTAATAGTTTCTTTGGACATATAAAAGAAAAACTCAGATTTTGAAGCTGTGAACAAGTTGCCTGTGTTAGTCCAGGTAGACTAGAGAAACAAATTCATAGACATGCATATGGATATAAGGGAAAGGTTTATATACAAGAGGAATGGAACATTGAGAAAACATCCCAACCCAGTCCAGTTCAAAGTCATAAATCCAATATTAACCCACATGTCCTATACCAGTCTATAAAGTCTCCTTCTGATTCATGAAGCACATGCAGTGGAAGCATCCTGGCACTGGCAGGGGTCTCCCCATGGCTCCTTGCTTCCAGGGCTCAGGGTCCATCAACAGCATCCAGTGGTGGTAGAAGCAACTCAGCGCTGGCAGGGGTCTCCATGTGGCTTCTCCACTTCAGACATCTGGTTCCATCAGGGTAAGGCCATGTGACTCCCCCTCCGGCTCCTCTAGTTCCTTGGACACTGCCATCTTGTCTTGTCAGTAGTTCGTCATCTTGAAGGCTGACTCCCAGAGACTGAGAGTCAAGCCTCTCTTCTCCAATTGTGAAGTACGGTGAGACTTCCCAGAATTCTCGGGAGGAAATCATGCCCACACAGAGGACTCATTGACTACTCAATGGCTATCTCCAGATTGACAGGCTAGACTCCACCCCTACATCTCAATCGTGAAATTGACAGAGGCACATGACTGCCACGTTGCTGTTAGCAGGGCAGAGAAAGAGTGACAGATGTCAACATAAGGATTTCCTCCCGTCTTTGGCTAATGACTTACTTCATATTTGTCAGGTGAGGGTCTGTGACACTTTGTCGAGAACCACTTTCCTTTCTGGAGGTCAAACAACATGTGGAGTGATCAGATTTCTGATCAATCATGTGGACACATACACTGATCACTAAGTCATTCAAGTAAAATCCCAGAAAAACAAACAAACAAACAAACAAACTCCTTTTCTATCCAAATAGAACTAATGTAGCCTTGAGATTAAGGTCATTCTAGATAATGTCTAGCCAACCTTTGAATTAGCTTGTTCATATTTAGAAAACAATAAACTAAGAGCTGGACAGAACTAAACTGAACACTATGAAAACAAATTCAATTTCACAATAGTGTTTATAATACAAATTAAATAAAATGTAACATGCAGCCCAGATAAAAGAAAACTACAAATAGAAGCTGACCTAAAGTTAACAGTTATTGGAACTAGCAGTGCAGTGATTTTAAAACATTCATGTATAGAGGCTGAGCCCCGGTGGCATAGTGGTTGTGCGCGGGACTGCGGCCCACTGGGATGGAGGTTTGATTCCAGCTCCACGGAGCAAAGGCTGGGCCTCCTACTCCCACCATCTGAGGGCAGTGATACCCCCAAAAACAAAAAACAAAACAAACAAACAAAAAAATACATTCGTGTAAATGTGTTCAAGTATATAGCAGAAGAATAAATACGATGGGTGAAAAGACATGCAAAATCAAAGTCCTAGATTGAGTAAGAATTATTTGTGAAGAAAAATATCTCAAAATATGAAAGAAATATTGAAGAAGGTAAACAAACTCCAAGCATTAAAAAAAAAAGAACAATACTTAAGCAAATACTTGCTTAGATTGCTGAAATATGCTCTGCCCCAAAATTGCTGAAATTCAAAGAGATAAATACATTCTTAATTACAATAAGGCAGAGAAGGAAATAAAACAACACACATAAGAAAAATTGATCTGTGGCTGCTGATATCTCATTAAAATAATGCAAGTGAAAATCCTATGGGGTATATTTTATATGCCAACAATAGCATGTCAAAGCTGAATCTGTGTCCAGGCAAAAAAATTAGTCATAATGCCCCCCCCCCCCAAATTTGAACATCATGTTCACAACAACACCCTTTACAATAGCCAAGGGGCTGAGCCCCGGTGGCGTAGTGGTTGTGCACGGGACTGCGGCTCACTGGGATGGAGGTTCAATTCCAGCTCACAGGAGCAAAGGCTGGGCCTCCTACTCCCACCACCAGAGGGCACTGATGCCTAAAAAAAAAAATTTTTTTAAACTAAAAAAAAATAGCCAAAAAGAAAAGAAGTGACATGAAATATATTAACATATAGATGAATAAACCAAAGGTAATGAATACATAAAGGGTTACAATTGGTTAGCAGAGAAAAAAATTTATTACATGCTGTAGTATGACTGAAGCATGAAGACATTCTAAATGATATAAGCGAACCAAAGGATAAATGCTGTATGCTTTCAAGAAAATGAAAATGTAGAGAAGTGACGTTTCATGTCTACTTGGCTGGGCCAGGATCTTCAGTCGTTGCACAGTACAGTCATCCCCTAATGTGACCTGACATAATGTAAATAATGCTAGACAACTTCTTACTAAGGCTACCACCCAATGACACATCCTTAAGGTTTGGTCACTTTTCATATTTTTAAATAGATGCTGAGAACTTAATCTTTCTCTTCTTGCTAGTGTGAATACTAACGCTGTTGTCTGTACCTCCCAATCTTTGGACATTGATCCTGGGAGCTATCAGTGGCTTTCTATATCATCTGACTGCCAGTCCCCCTCTGCATCTACCAGCAGTGACTCTGCCCTTCTTCCTGCCTCTTCTTCCTGCTTCCTGGTTTATCTTTGGTCATCCTGATTCTCAGTGCCAGTAGCTACACAAGTCAGAAAAAGCTATAAGCACTTCCACAACCATGTGAACCATTTTTCTTGACATAAATGTCATATATGTGTATATGTATATGCATATATACACATATGTATACATACACATATATATCGCTAGTTTAACTTCTCTAGAGAATCCAGCATAATGCAATAGATATCAAAGTTGATTAGTCATTACAAGGAGCTTGACAGAGAATAAAAAGGGCCAACTCAGATAAGGATAATGTTGTATAGCCAATTACTGCAATTGCTGTTAATAAGTTATACACTTGTTAAAAGTTTGCATTGCTGTAAATTCCTTAATAAGACTCTAGTTAAAATAAATCCATGCTGCTGGAAGTTGATTCAAACTCATAGTGACCCTACAGGTGAGACCATAACTCTTCCCTAGGGTATTTGTAAGGTTTTACAGAAGCAGACAAACTTGTCTTTCTCCCACGAAGTTCATGGTGTACTTGAACCTCTGACACTGTGGCTAACAATTCAGTGCAGTTTACTGTGCCACCAGGGTTTTGGTAGTTATCATCTTTCTCACTACTATTCAGTGACTGGATAGCACTATAGGTAGGACTCTGCCTGTGTGTACTGATGAAGGTCCACCAAGTGGACTGGCTAGCTTATTAATTATGTAAATAAGATACATGGTACTCTTGTAGGGTAAGACTATAAAATATGTATGGAACTTTACTGTGGGGTCTGAACAGCTTTACCATTCAGCTTGGTTTAAAAAGAGCCATGTCAAAGATGGAAAGAGGGATCTCACAGTCTTCAGGAAAGAACGAAGAGTGAAGTATGGCCTTTGTATCTGAGTTCTCTGTGCTGACTCTCCTTGTTGCAGGGGAATGAGATGTTTGGCATGAAAGAAATGATGAGAAGCAGCAATTGAGAAGGAAGGGTATAGAAATAACAGTAGGAGAGAAGACAGAACCAGGAGCATAGGTAAAGGCTTTGGACTTCCTACTCCTGGGAGCAAGAATGCCGAGTGTTTCCTCTAGGTGCTCAATTAGGGAGAACTAGATGTTTTAACCCACAGAACCCGAGTGGAGTATCTTTCAGGCTGAGTATATTGAGAGAATGAGTGTTTAAATGACAGAGATAAAAGCGCTTTGGGACACTTGTTTGAGTCAAGCAGCGATTAGGCAAAGAGTCTTATGAGTTGAGAGACTGAAAGCTAAAAGAGTTTTGTAGAACTTTCCTAATCAGGTCAAAATACAGAGGAAGTGGACATGCTTATGAATCAGCTCTTATGATAAAAAGTGTCTCCAGAGTTGTTTCTGATCTGTAATTTTAATTTATTGCTTTCCCAATAAAGTGCATAAGAGTGTGTACTATTTGGGAGTTCTCTCTGATCACTGCAAATGAATCGATAAACCAAGTGGAGAAGTAAGAGTATGTGGGAGCAATGACTAGCATCAGAATTGGTCATAAAAGGATGGGAGGTGGAGGCAGGACTGACCTCTGTCTCATAGGAATAGGTCTTGGCCTAATGTTGCTGGTTTTTATTCTCTTGCAAAATTGGAGAAAATAATCCATTATCATTTTGACAAAATTGACTTGGAAAAATATGTACAGTACACATATTTTCAGCAAACAGTGGAAAAAGATAAAGATTAGCTCCTGAGTCTGTTTATGAACAATCAAACACTTCGTGGAGTTTGATACCTTGGTTTGGAGGTCTAGGGTTATGCTTTGAATGAAGAACTATCTCACCTCCTTGGTCAAGTGACATAGTTAATGCTTCTGTTATACCTTCCCAGTCTGTGGGAGTGAATTACATCTTAAAGACCTGTCAGTGGACACACAAGACACAACTGGTCTCTGTTCTAAACAATCTGGAATGAGAGGAGGACACAGAATGTGTGGCTAATTGCCTTCAGGAGCATTTGTCTTCTTTGCTCTGAGACCAGAAGAATGGGAGGGTGCCTGGCATTTTGATGAGAGATTCAGTAGAAGACTTCTGATGAAAGGAAGAAATGCACAGGACAGAATTGCAAATTATCACAGCCTCTAGATACTGCTGTGATTGTGATTTACTTGAACCCTTAGATGAAATATATGTAACCTCTGACATCGTGAAACTGAACATTAGTTTAGGTTAACTAGTAACCTTTGTCATCCTTGAAAATGATGGGATCAAGGAGACAACAACAACCCCCCAAAGATTACAGAGGATGGTCTCACTGCCATGGAGTCAATTTTGACTTGCCGTGACCCTACGGGATTGGGTAGAATGGTCCTGAGGGTTTAGAAAACCTATGCTTTCTCTTGATGAGTTGCTTAGGGTTTTTCTCCTGACCTTGTGGTTAGTAGTTAGACTCCCCCCACCCCCAATTGAAGGCCAAATAAAAGACATTTCAATTTTCCAAAAGGTGGGGACGTTTATCAGCAGTTGACAGGCACTAAAGTTAAAGTTATACTAATTTTCTAGCCTAAAGGAAAATGATACTACTATCCACTGTCATTGAGTTGATACCAACTCGTGGAAACCCCTTAGGACAGGGTTGAACAGCCCATGTGAGTTTCTAAACCTTTAACTTCTTCTCCGCCTTTTCCCTGAGAAAGATGGTGATACATTATAGTAAGCAAAAAAAAGTTAAGTATTCTATATGTAAAGAAAATCTTTACTATTTAACAATGTCTGAAAGGAAATAGACTTTTAACCTGAATTTGTTCTATGTGCAAGGATTTCTGGCTTATTTCATGACAAAATCTTCTCCCCTGGCTTTTAAAATACTGTGGTCCCTTTTTCTTATTAATTGCTTGAATTTTTATCTTTATATTCCTATTGTTTTATCCTTACGATTTCATTTTTGTTGCTGTTGGGTTTAAGAGTTTGTGAAGCACAGAAGAAGTGGGTGTATAGAGATCATAAATGATGCAAGGTTTTCTAGGGGATGTAAGAAGGTGGGAGAAGGGGAGGGTGAAGGGATTTCAGAAGTGAACAATGAAGGTGGGAGGGGGAGCACTATAAATGAAGGTGATTAAACAGCTCATTTTAAAAGCATTTAATCATGGGAGAAATGAGAAAATGCTTTGAAATTGATTCTGGTAATGATTGTGCAATTCTTGATCTGATTGAACTATTGAATTGTAATATATGTGGATTAAATGACAATAAAACTGTTGGAAAATAGACTTCTAAAGCAAAATATTATAAACATGCCTAGGATTCATATTAAACATAGAGGCAAAATATATGACAAGTTAAAGTAAAAAGGAAAGTACCAGGAAATTTAAGTATATTCTTGATTCTAAGAAAATATGATTAATAATTTGTTTCGAGTTGGGAGCTGGGTGGGAAAAAATTTTGTTTCTTGTATATTGCACAACTCATATAAAAACAAATTCCTTGAAAAGCAAAAGTCACTGGTGTAATAATTAAAATATCTCTATTTGTTAAAGATATGAATTTTCTTTCTTTTTTAAAAAAGATACTGCATTTTCAAAATTAAAATTTCTATAAAAATATCTAATGCAGATGGCTTCACTGTTGAATTCTAAAAAAACATTAGCAGAAGACAAGACTATTGTAAATACGTTTAGAAATGGGATTCATCCCAATTCATTTTAAGAGGTCAGCACAACCCTGAAAGGAAAACTTGAAAGAAATATAGCAAAAAACAAAATTTTATCTAAGTATCCTGAAAGCTTAATTAATACAATTGCACAGTTCAAATAAATTAATATAAAAAAAGGAAAACACATTGTAACTGTTAGGTCTACTTTTTTTTTCTTTTTTTTTTTCCCTTCAACTTCTAAACGACATTTGAAAACCAACTCATGCAATTCAAAAATAAACTTCAAAGAAATTCTTGCCACACATATGAAGATATGGGTGAGTTAAAAGTAAAGGATGTCCAAAATATACCATGTAAACAAATTATTAAAATGCAGTGGTGATCATTTTATTATAATATTGACTTTATGACATAACACTTTGCCATGAAATAATGAAAGGATGATCAAAAAGGTGTACCAAACTAAGAAATCAAACTCGCTGCTATTGAGTGGATACCGACTCACAGGGATCAGATAGGACAGATGAAAACTATCTCTGAGACATTTTGGAACTCACTCTTTTGGGAGTCTTGGCCTTCTCTCAGGGAGCAGCTGGTGGGTTCAATCAGCTGACCTTGCCATGAGCAGTCACACGCATAACCACTACGCCACCAGAGCTCCTTTCAAGAAGTGACCACCACCCTCAACAGGTAGAACCCAGTAACAAGCTTCACAATCCATGAAGCAAAAGCAGAATGAAAAGAGGACACTTTCCATTTTAATTAAGGATGCGGGCACCCTTCTCGCACTAATTAGAAGAACAAGAAGACAAGCATAAAATAAGGATGGAGAGAAGGTGGGGTCGAAAGGAAGAACATATCGCAAGGATTACATATACCCTCCTCCCTGGATGGCGGAGAAGTGAGTGAAGGGAAACCTCAGATGGTATAAGATATGACAAGATGTTAATAATTTATAAATTGACAAGGGTATGTGGGGGAGGGGAGTGATAAGGGAGGGGGGGAAATGAGGAGTGAATACCAAGGGCTCAAGTAGAAAGCAAGTGTTTGGAGGACAAAGCGGGAAACAAAGACACAAAAGGACTTGACACAATGGATGGATGGGTGGATTGTGATGAGAGTTGCATGAGTCCCCCATAAAATGATTTAATTTTTTAAAGGAGACTTAAACATTATTATCAGGCTACTCTAATAACTGAACATTACATCGTCTTCCCCACATATTACAGAATTTCAAATAAGAAGCCAGTGACCACTTTTCAGGAAACAGATGAAGGCTTTTTTTCTTTGTGAAGAATCACACTCAAAGAAACCCGAAGAGGCAGTTCTACTCTGTCATCAATGGTCAGGGTTTGGCTTGGTTTTGGTTTCAAGGAACCTCAAAAATGAGAAAAGTTCTGCTATTTTTTATTCCACATTTTCTTAATATTTGGAAGCCTCCTTGTTTAAGGAACATTTACCAACATAGATTATAGCCTCTGTAAGATAAGGATCACTCCATTTTAAAATTTGAAATCAGAGAAAGAATGCCTGTGACCCCAGCAACTTTAAATTAGAAAATAATAACAGAAGGACAAAACAAAATCTCCACATAAGCATATCATGTTAACAAGTTTTCAACAATAGTACTGAAATCATTCAACTAGAGAAAGGAAATAGTTTTTAATAAATCATGCTGAAATAATTATATCTCTTCATGGAAGAGAAATCATCTTCATCCTTCCTTCTCACAATACACAAAACTTCATTTGAAAAAGGTCACAACCCTGACACAAAAAAATGAAATTACAGCGACTCTAGAAACAGATAGGTAAACTTCATTGTGATCATCGAATGTGCAAATAATTCTGTAGATAGAGGGTATAAAAATAATTGTTACAATTTTCAATATATTTGACATCTTAAAAACCAAACAGAAACATCTGTCCTTCAAAATGAGCCATTCAGGAAATAGATAAGAGAGATAAAGGAGGAAAGAAAATATTTACAAATTACTATTTATACCAAGAAATTTATAATCAATTATATGAATATAATAACTCATATTGCAGAACAGCAACAGAGAAGAACCAAAGTGTTTGAAACAGCTAACCAATGCTGTCGGCATGTAAAAATAATAAAGCCAAACGGTATACATTTTGCATTTTCACTTTAGAGTTAAGCATATATATTCATATTATAGGATCCTAAAGCGTTAGTCTAAGAGAAATACTTAGATAGATGTCCATCAAAATACCTGTACAGACATGCTCCTATCAATTTTTTAATTTTCAGGATAGCCAAAAGATGGAAATTTCAAGTGTCTGTCAACAGCAAAATAAAATTTAAAATAATGCTGTAGTCAAACCAATACAGAAGTACTTTTAAAAGGGCTGCAATCATTACTGATAAATTTTAAACAGGAATGATTAGAGAATCATTACAATGAGCAAATAAGTCAGGCACAAATGTCTCCATTCTTTATTATCCAGTTCCTATGAAATGCAAGAACAGGCAACATGACAGAAGTTGTGCCTCTGGTTAGGAGGAAGAAATCATGGAGGGAACTGCTTTGTATCATTTTTTTGAGTATGTGTATTATATGTGAGTCTACGTATTTACCAGAGATCATTAAGCTGAACACACTATGTAAACTACAATCTAAGGAAAAACTAAAGGAATATCATGGAAGTGACTGTTCAGATTGTCCCTTCTAACTACATGATAATGGAGACATCCTAGTATCAAATGTTATACAGTGGCTCTGTGCAAGTTAAATTCTCCAAGTCTGATTTATTCTTTAAACTCTATAGTCATCAGACTGCTGCACAAACAGACAAATGGAAAGGAACTGGCTCCTACACCTTGCGGCATCTCAGAAAGTTTGAATGGAGAAATTATTCACAAAGGTGTAGCCAGGAGAGCAGGAGCACTATAAGTGGCAATGCATTGGTTACCCCCAAGTTAGTAACAGGGGAGTGTTTTTATACTGAAGGTGGGCAAAGTCTGGACTCTGCGAGAGGCCGAGCTGTGCAGAGAGCCACTTGGTGAGTCCTGCATCTCTGCGGCTGTGCAACAAGCCTGGAGTGAGCCTAGGAAAAGTCTTCCAGGAGAACGAGTACTTCACCTTCACAGACATCTTTGCATCCAGGCCCGTTAAGATGCTCCCCATTGACCAAACTCTTCCAGACATCTTTGCATCCAGGCCCATTAAGATGCTCCCCATTGACCAAACTCTTCCAGAAGTCAAGGGCACTTACTCGTGTAGTTTCAGAAACTCAAACCAAGCCCATGCCATTGAGTCTATTATGGCTCATGGCGAGCCAATCAAGCAGAAGAGGGCTGTCCTGGTGGATTTCAAGGCTGTCAATCTTTACGGGAGCACAAAGCCTCATCTTTCTCCCAGCTGCTGGGTTTGAACAGCTGACTTTGAGGTTATACTGAAGACTTCATGTAAATTGTTTCTGGTGGGAGAGTGTGTTATGTGTTACACTGCTAATCACAAGGTAGGCAGTTCAAAACTACCAGCTGCTTTTCTGGAGAAAGATGAGGCTTTCTACTCACTCCCCTAAAGATTTAAATATTAGAAATGCATAGAGGCAGTTCTACTCAGTAATAAGGGTCACAGAGATGTAGACTAATGTCCCATAAGCTATTGAATAGACATTCTAGAAGTGACTGTTAGAATTGTCCCTAAGGCACTCAGTGTCCTTCATACTGTAGTAAGATGCAGTAAGTACTTAGAGGGCGTGGGGCACATATTACTGGGTCCCATCCCAGTTTTTCTATGGCAGTCGATATGGCTGAGGAATGATAATCTGCATTTCTAAGAAGATCTACTAACACCTCTCTATCAATGGGCTATGCTGTGCTGGTTTGCATGCTGATATAATGTAGAATATTGTGCTGCCATTATTAAACATTAAGATCACTTATGCTTAACAGATTTCCATGGACCTTCCAGACAATGAATACACTAAGAATTACAATTATTTTCATGATTAGCCAAGGAAACTCTGGGCCACAATAGAATTTTATTTGATACAGAACTGGGAGACAGGTCACTTAGGGTGGAAGTCACTACCTAAGAGCCACAAACATGAATTCTTTCTTCTGTTATCACTTTCTTCCTCCGTCCTTTCTTCCTTCCCACTTTCTCTTTACTTCATCTGCTCATTTTTTCACTCCTCTTCCATTTCTTCTGTACATCTCTTCTCTTCTCTTTGTTTTCTGCCTTCCCTTTCTTTTTCCTATGGATTGATTTTTTTTTCTGGCCTACTTCTTTTTTTTTTCTTTTCAACAGTTCTCCTTTATTTTGACTTTTCATTAGAATTTTCAGTAATATTCTTTTTAGAGTATATATTTCCTGACTATCAGGATATTATGATCTAGTACCAATTAACAGAAAGAAACACTCGACATTCTTGCCTTGCTGACTTATAGTAACCAAATATTTTGCCTCTAATGATAAACACCTGGTGTCTGCCATTACTAAATCTACTGCTGCCATGTAGTCTAGAAAAAGACAACACTGTCAAGTTTCTCCGATATACTGTTTTTTTTTTTTTTTAAAAAACAACAACATTGTATTGGAGGCTCATACAACTCTTAGCACAATCTATACATACATCTATTGCATGCAAAGCACATTTGTAACTTTGATGCCATCATTATTCTCAAAACATTTTCTCTCCATGTAAGCCCTTGGTATTGGCTCCTTTTTCCACTCCCTCCCTGCTCCCCCTCCCTCATGAACCCTTGCTAATTTATAAATTGCTATTATTTTGTCATATTGAATGCTGTCCCATGTCTCCCTTCACCCACTTCGCTGCTGTCCATACCTCAGGGAGGAGGTTAAATTTAGATCCCTTTAATAGGTGCCCCCTTTCTCCCCCACTTTCCCTCCATCCTCCTGTCTTTCCACTCTACCCATTGGTCCTAAAGGGATTATCTGTCCTGAAGCCCCCATGGTTCCAGTTCCTATCTGTACCAGGGTACATCCTCTGGTCTAACCAGGTTTGTAAGGTAGAATTTAGATCATGATAGTTGGAGAGAGGAAACATTTAGAACTCGAGGAAAGTTGCATATTTCATCATTGCTACGCTGTGTCTGGTCGACTTCAATGTAAGTATTTTAGTTGGGGAGTTGTTAGATGGCTTCAAGTTGGTTCTACACACAATGGAATGAAACACTGACTCAATCTCACACATTCTCACAATCATGGCTATGTTTGAGCCCATTGTTGTAGACACAGTATCAATCCATCTCCTTCATAATCCTCCTCATTTTTTTACTGTATTCTTGTTAACCAAGCATGGTGTCCTTTTCCTACGACTGGCCACTCCTAATAATATGACCCACTAGCCATTCTCAATTCTCAAGTGCATTGCTGCTCTTCTCATGATACAATTATGACTTTTCTTCTGGTAATGCATGATCTCTCAATATTCTTCACCAACACCATAATTCAAGTGCTCCAAATCTTCTTCATTCTTCCTTATTCATGCTCAGTTGTCACATGTATGTGTGGCTCTTGAAAATACCACGGCTTGCGTAGTTGACCTTCATCTTCAAAATGACATCCTTATTTTTTTAATAAATTAAAGAAGTCTGGTAGCCAATTTGCTCAATGCACTAGCAGTTAGGAGCTGATAACTTACACTGACTAGTTCACTGCCATTTTTTTAAAGCACTGGTGAGAGAGCCATAAAGTTGAAAAAGAAGCTAAAATTGTGCCTGCATCGCTCTCTGTCAACAATGCTATGAGATGGTAATTATGATTATTCCCATTGTTCAGATGATAAAATTGAGACCTAGACAAGCTATTTTACTGGCCCAAATGAACACACATAAAAATAGCATAGTTTGGATTCAAAGTGAGTACAATTCAAAACCAGTGTGAACAAGAACTATTGCTCAAACACCACTACCAAGGTCCAGTAGTCTGAGGAATTGTCACAAAATCATCTATGGAACTGCTATTACTAAGTCAACATTTCTTTAATCATTAAGGTCCAAAGAAATTCAGTTATAATGGAGGCATTTACCACAGTTACATTTTCATCATAACTAACACAAGCTAATACGCTGTATAAAATTAGTACCATGAATTAACTTTATGTCTACAGAAAATGGGATTGTATGTAATTACTGATTTCCATTCACAATAAACTAAGCAAATTACCTTCAACACCATCAATGCACCATAAATTGTTTTGAGGCATAATGAAGAAATGTATTTCTGAAAGAAATATGGACCAAATCTGCCAAATTATTGTAAATGATAGCCCTGTTAAATTTAGGGCATGTAATTGCAATTGGAAAATATTATTCTCTTAATGGTTACATTATTATTTGGGTAGACCAATAATCTTCTTTGCTGATGTTCCAATTCTGGAGAATGGACAGATTTTATACATTTTAATATTAAAATGTTATCAAATTTATATTTAAAATGATTTACTGTTTACAACATCAGATGTGTAATAATAAAGTGTCATCCATAAGCACAACTTAATGACATTTTCATTGAAAGAAGGTGGTTTGCCAAGAAAGAAAATGAAAAGCAGCTTTTCTTTGGAAAGGTCTGACTCGGTTGATGATTTTCAGCTGCATATACATTCAATTGAAAAGATTGTTCTAACATATGGCCACATGCATTTAATCTTGATGAGTGAAAATAACCTTTACTGCATGGCATTTTAAAGCAAATAGAATTATCAGCCTAATTTCAGCATAGTATTTTATAACAATTATCTATTACATTCTCCATGAGAATGCAACGTCTGCATCACAAAATGTCACAGATAATAAAAATGGTGATCACGTTATTGTACCACTTTCCTGTTATCTAACAGTGAAGAAGGCTCATCTATGTTATGGAGCCCATCATTCTAACAGGTAGCAACTAATTAAAATATTTTCACATCAAACTCTCATTGAACCTAGAACAGATCATCAGTGATATGTGAAATGTTTCACTCAGTGAATTAGCCCATGAGGGACCTCTTTCCTACATCGTATGCTCATTTACCGGCGAGAGATGCAGGCTAAACTACTTGCTCATAGCCAGTCTTTCTCCGGGATTCATTTCTCTAACAGCATCTACCCGAAAGAGAGGGAGGAAAATCCCGAGTGTGTGGTGACATAGCAGCCCCTGAGCTTGCTGTGGGCTCAGCGCGGGGTTGAGTTTTAATGCTGGTGGTTCTAGCTCACTAGCAATCAGGGGAGAAAAATGAGCCTGTCTGCTTGTGAAGATTTCATCTCCAAAACCCTACACAAGCTCCACATGAGTAGAAATTGACTAGATGGTGGTAGGGTGTATGTATATGTATACACGCATGTATATATAAAGATACTCGAAAGAGAAGAGAAGGAGGCGGGGAAACAATGCTGGAAAGGATACTAAACTGAAATGACTGCAAATGACGAAATATTATGACCAATGTAACCAATATGACTAAGTAATCTGTGTAGAAATTGTTATATGGAAACTTAATCGTGTAAACTTTATCTTAAACTCAATGAAATATTATTTTTTTAAAAAGACTGTGGAAAAGTTCTACTCCATAATATATAATCACCATTAATTAGGGACCAGCTTTGGGGAACAACAACAATAATGCAACAATGTAATGCATGCAAATTCACAAAGCATGGTCATTCTGATGAACACAATGACATCATTTCCTAAGACTGCTCTGAAATTGAAAAATAGGGAAAATACTGCAAAGGCATGTTTATTTCTAAATGGCAAATGACTAAAAACATCAAAGAAATATGTTAACTATACCATGAACATCTAGAAGAACAAATAAGGCCGAGTTGGTAGAAATATCAGAATACTCCCGAGAAGCAAGACTGACCTATGTCTTGTACTTTGAACATGCTTCCAGCAGGTCCAAGTTCTTGGAGAAGAACTTCCTACTTGACGGTGGTCAGCAAAAAAGAGAAGAGTCTTAAACCTGTGAAGGCCCCCAAAGAGGAAATTGGAAAGAAATCAGGCAGCAATTGGACACCTCTGGGGGAAACCCAGCGTGGGCATGAGCAAACTAAGTTCCACCTGGGGCCCAGCTGGGAGGTATACCTAGGTGCACAGACTAGGCCCACGTTCATGACATCACATAGGTAGCCCTAATTCAAGCAACCCAGTGGGTTTCACTAGTATCTTCAACCCTGCTTCCTCAGCCAGAGATGTTAAAATCTGGAAGGCCAATGTCTCTCTTTCAGGCTGGTCTTGCGGTAAGTCGCAGGGCAGGGCATAAACGTACCTCCGTCAGAGTCTGCTCTGGGCCTGCTCAGTCCCCAGGGGAGCTTGGGCCCCTAGGCTCTTACCGTCTTAACCTTGGCAGCCCCTCTTGGCCTGCCACCAGTCTCTTTTGCTCTGCCCTCGCTCATGGGCATTCTGCAAGGTCTAGGGCCTCTAGCGTTCAGGGCACACATGGGCCAGTGTGGCCCTAAGAGCCTGCTCTGACCCTATCGGGACCCACATACTCTTGGATTAGAGGGGGGTCCCCAGTTCTGCATGTGTGGGTGTTCTTTTCCATGTGGTTTTCTGGGGCCAGTGGTGAATCCCAGTTCGGCTTCTGTGGCCAGGGGCACGTTCCAGAAATAGTGTGCACCCTTTTGAGACTATAAAACCCGAAACTTTCCCTTTCCTTTATAAAAACCCACTTGTGTTATAAAACATGCTTCAGTGTGACTTCTTTCAGTGTATGAGACAAAGAACCAAGTTTCCCCTCCACTCCAGAAACCTAACAAGTTTCACAGTGTGGGCAACCACGCATTGTGGTGGTTGTGAGGATATGCAAGAGTGGGCAGTGATGTCATGGGTGGGAACTGCCTTGGTGACAAGCTCTAACAACAAAGACACAAGCCACCAGGCCAAGGTTTCCAATGACATGACAAGTCCATGGCAAGGAAATTAAAAGTGATATGTCTGTAGAAACCATTGTCATTTGATAAAGAATGGTGAGGAACTGGTTTTCAGAATTGTTCTTAGTTTGTTTTAAAATTTGGATTATCTTGATACTGATAAAATGAGCTTTGTTTTTTTAAATAATGGTCACAAGTGATTGCTCAGCATTGTTCCCTTGCCACAATAACTGCTTTGTTGAAGGAGAATAGTTCAATTGACTAAGGCACCCGAACTTTTAAAGCCAAATCACTATTTTATTTGGAGATCCCTTTAGTACCATATAGTGACTTCATAGTCATACACAAGCTTAGAGATAGATATCTGACTAATGTTTTGCTCCATAATATAACATTTTTTTAAATAAAAAATTTCACTGGGGGCTCTTATAGCTCATATAACTATCCACATATCAATTATGTTAAACACATTTGTACATATGTCGCCATCAAAACATTTTCTTTCCACTTGAGCCCTTGGTATCAGCTTCTCATTTTTAACCATCCCTCGCCTCTACCTTTGGCTTAATACAAAATGTGTGTTTCTTCATGGCATGTGTGAAAGGTATCTTTTAGTACACCCAATCAAGTCTAGATTGAAGGCAGGTTTACAAGCTCTGTAACCATAATTCTAGATCATCAACTCTATCACAAACGTATGTCTACTTTACAACACCAAGTAGGATAAACCAATATCTATAGCATAGTTAACTCAACAGATAATCCTAAACACATAATCACTTCTGAAATCCTTCAAAGTTAATTTTCATTTCTTTATCCCAAACTTTCCGAAGCACATGTAGTGTTATGACCTTGGGCTTCAGACAGAAAGTAATCCATAAACCTGGGCCTCCTGTCAGCCATCTTG
The DNA here is from genome assembly GCA_004026705.1 of Nesogale talazaci. Taxonomy (NCBI): domain Eukaryota; kingdom Metazoa; phylum Chordata; class Mammalia; order Afrosoricida; family Tenrecidae; genus Nesogale; species Nesogale talazaci. The sequence goes on from PVJH01021831.1 coordinate 22,986, forward strand.
TTTAACTATCCCAACTTATTTTTGCTCCAGGCCTTTCTACAAACAGCTACCATAAGTTAGATGAAATGTAATCTCCTTATTTTGCATATGTATGGAATCAGTATATCAACAAGAAAGTAAGTAAAAGTTCCCAAAGCCTCACAGCTATGGATTCAAACACAAATAAGGTATCCCACATCTTTGCTAAACTTAGAAACAAATAGACATCTTTGTTCATCCTGAAGAAGGCAAAGACGAGAGCTGTCTTTTAAATGCTTCTGTAAAGTGACAAGTTTTTCAAATATTTGTCTCAGTCTTAGTGCTTCTTTATAAGTGCTGATAGTTCGCCTTTCTACAGGAACAATCTTGGTGTACTCTAAAGATTTCTTTTTGTTTGTATTTTTAACAATTACAGCTGTCCAATAATTCTATCGACTTCCCAATAGAAAAGTTTTCCATAGCTGGCAATTTCAAGGACTAGTTTTTTTTTAAAAAAAATAACTTATTTGCAAAGTTAAAAAGAAGAAAGAATATAAGCAAAAATTACTTCCTTTGAAACAGGCAAGTGACTTTTTTGATAGATGACATTGAAGACTTGCATAGAAATCTCTTCTGTCATAATTTTTCTTTGCAAATTGAAATTTTGCCATTGTGCTTCCCTCATGTTTTTATACCTTTAATGCCCGAAGATAGGGGTAGCTGAATGTAGGACTCAAAACATCTCTCTCTCTCTCTCTGTCTCTCTCTGTCTCTCTCTCTCTCTCTCTCTGTCTTTCTCTGTCTCTCTCTCTCTCTCTCTCTCTCTCTCTCTCTCTCACACACACACACACACACACACACACACACACACGCTGCTGCAAAAAGAAATTGCAGCAGGAAGGAATGCTATTTTTTTCCAAGAGGTGAATTGGGGAGACACATAAGTGAATGTTCACTATGTGCTAGAGGTAATGTGCTGCACATTTGAGGAAATAGCCTGTGAGCCACATGTGACCTCTTCTAGCTACAACAGGAGGAGTAGAATTTCATTCCACATTGATTCAAAGACAATTGCTTTCAGGCAGAAGTCAAACATGCCTCCACCCTCCATCCTTTGTGATCTGACTCTGACACTGCTCATGTGCTCTACTTCTCGACTATTGTAAAGAATTAATAATAATATCAAAGCTAACTGATAATAGCCACATAGAACTCACAGACAATACTCAGGATTATAGGGGGTTGTTAGCAAAATTAACAGGTTACCACAAGTCAGGGTCAGAAAAAATTGAAAAACTTCAGCCATTTAGTCTGCAGTAGTGCATCTTTTTCTTTCTGGCAGTCATGTCTCTCACTGGTTCTCAGCCTCTCAGTCTCTAGGTCACGGGCCACTTTGACCTCTGTTCTGATTGCGTGTTACAAAACTCTGTTAGTACTGATCACTGTCCAAAGGACAGCCCACTGGCAAGTCAGCCTGCTGAACAAATGACTACATGCAATAAACCTTTCCTGTTCCAAGGACCAGGAAACCCAATAGTCTGCTTCATAGTCTGGGTATTCCTCCACTGCTCTGTCTCATGGTTTCAGTGTTGTGACCTCTGGTGCTTCTCCTGCCTTCATGACTTTAGGCAGAAGTCGAGATGGTTCTTTTTTCTTGACGGTCATGGGATTCCTCTGTTCCTGCTTTAGAGAGATCTGATTTTATACCCAGCTCCGATCATTACCATAGATTCAGTTCAAATGCAAAGCAACTTTAGAGGACAGGGTAGAACTTGCCCTGTGGATTTCTGAAATGGTAACTCTTTACAGGACATAACAAGCCTCATTTTCCTTCCGTGGAGTGGCTGATGATTTCCAACTGCTGACCATAAATGACCATTCTCTGATTTAGTCTTCTATACTTCATTTGCATGTACTGAGCATGGGTAGTAGTTTCAAAGGTTATGGATAAAAGCCAGATCAACATTGTTGCTTTATCATAGCATTTTAGTAATATTTTTGGCTTAGTTTTTCAAAATCCTTAGTGAGAGAAATCATTGAGTGTATGTAAATAAAGAAATGGAGGCTTGCGAGAATTAAGATATTTACTTAAGGTCAATGTTAAGAAAGTCTATAGTGCTCAGTGTGTTCTCAGTTTGTTTTAATGCTCAAGTTTGTTCTCCCATGTCAGATGTTAGCCCATCTCTTAGTGACATCTTGCCACTTGCCACCTTAGGATTGCAATGTGTTACTATATTGCTTCTCAGTGGCTTCATGCTAATTCTGTTTTCTGCCTTCAAATTTGATTGGGAGAAACCTTTGGATTTGGAAGTTGGCTTTAATTCCTCCATGCTTACTCTCCCTGCTTCCTTGTTATCTATTCATGTGCATTTGGAAAGTGACTGATATTTAGTTTAAATCCCTATTGTCCAATTTCTTTGCAAATGTAATTGTTCTAATGAGCATTAACTATCCGTGAAGTGCGAACCTTTGTCATTGCTATAGAAAACGAGGACAGTTCTGCAGACTCTAGTAGGATTCTGATGACTAGAAAATTATTTTATTATGAGGAAACAGACATTCAACATAATCAACATGAACAATACGCTGTTTGCCCCCAAGCAAGAGAAAAAGCCTCTGGCATGTAGCGTGGGATAAACAATCAGGGGATGGAGACTGAGGAAAAAGAACTCACACATTCACACGAAACATCCAGAAGGTTGAGGCTCAGTACTGCATCCGAATGTCAAGGGGGTAACTTTGAAAACTTGGGGAAAAACAGAACTGGTGAGAAAACATTATCTCCCCTTCCCCCTTTTTACAGGGATTCGATAGCAAATGCTCTTGACCTTGAGATTCGTACTATGTTTTTGTATATCTCTTATCAGCTACAATGTCTTCTAAAGGTAGATAAGTTCTTGAAAGGAGTAAGTCTAGCCTCTAGCAAAGCAAGGCTATTTCTGACAATTTCCTGCAATGTCTTATATGTCTAAAAGCTAAGAGAAACATCTGCATTTTGACTGATACTTATCTACATTATATTAAAGGCTTGTATTTCAATTAAAATGTTTACTGCCCTATAATAAAATGTGGTACCTCCTCTTTCCCCATATTTCAGAAATGTTAACATGTAGTAACATTTTGCTACATGGTGTTTTATTAAAATAACATGTCAAACATTTCTGTTGCCCTTCTAATATGAGGAATAAAGGCACCAATATGAAAATGAAATTCTTTAAGTCTTTCTAAAGTTTAAAGTGAAAGATTCCCCCTTAGATGTTTGTCATTATAAAACACCCATTAGGTGTGAATCTAGTGTGTGCTTGCTATCAAATTGACTATAACTCCTGGAGCCCCGCCTGTGTCAGACTAAAACTACATGTCATAAGATGTTTAGAGACTGATTTTTAAGAAGTAGATAGACAAGTATTTCTTTAAGCAACTTGCAATAGTCACCCTGTATATCTATCAATATGAAGAAATAATAATACACACGCTCCTCTTCCATCAATTAGGTTTTATAAAGGGTAATGAAAATGTGGAAACCAGCAAGTAAATGTTGGCATTGTTCTAGATTGCTCGAAAGATATTCATAATAATTAAAAAGGACACGTTTGAGTTTGAGGAGGGTATTTCAGTTATTTAGTGCTGCTATGACAGAAAGGCCATAAGTGAATGACTGGAACAAAAAGAAATGTATTTTCTTCCCACTCAGCATACTAGCATTCTGAATTCAGAAGGCCCACTGCTAGGGAAGACTTTCACTCTCCGTTGGCACTAAAAGAAGTGCTAACCTCTCTTTTCATCACCTCTGGCCCACTATTCCTTGGAGAGCTTCATGAGTCTTCCCATGGACCTAGGGAGTTCTCAGTACAAAGTTAACTTTAAGAGCCAATTCCAGTTCTTTTTTTTACAGAGATCTCTTTCTGGTGGCTTTGCTCTTGGAATCTTTTAAAATATAAAAGACTCTACAGGTCTCATCCTAGGTAAGGTCCCCTTCACATTGGATCAGGGCTGCAACAGGATGTAGCCCACCTTGTAGGATAAAATGGGACATCAGAATCTGGAGGAAAACTTACCAGCAATTTGAGATAAGTGGAGAGCACCACTTTGCATGCTGGTGGGAAGGAAGGTTTGAAGTACTTGCAGATGAAGCTCAAAGATTGTAGCCTTCGATCTGGGTTATAATTTAGTATAAAGAAAGCATAAATCTTCACCAAGGCATCATGATAAATCAGGGAAAAGAGGTTAAATTATCAAGGATTTGATCTTGCTTGGATCCACAAGCAAGGTCCATGAAAGCAGCGGTCAAGAGATCAAACAACACATCGTGTTGGGTAAATCTGCTGCATAAAACCTCTCTTTAAAGTATTAAAAAACAGGGATGTGAAATTGAAGACTAAAGTGTGCCTAACCCAAGCCATAGCATTGGTCAACTGTGTCGTGCGCATGTGAATTTTGGACATTGAATAAGGAAGACTGAAGAAAAATTGATATATTTGAATTATGGTGCTGGCAAAGAATATTGAAAGTACTAGGGCTGTCATAAGAACAAATAAATTTGTCTTCAAAGAAATACAGCCAGAATGCTCCTTAGGAGCAAGGATAACAAGACACATTATCAGGTTAGACCAGTTCTTGGCAAAGGACATCATGCTAGGTAAATAGAGGATCATTTAAAAAGAGGAAGACTTGGGCACAATGGATTGTCACAACAATCCACAAGCATGCAGACAAGAATGAGGATGCTGCTGGGTCAGACAGTATTTTGTTCTCTCGTCTATAGTGTCAGAACCAACTAGACAGCACCTAGCAATAACTTAATCACATCACACCCTAACTTCCTTACAACTTGACTGATTATATAAGATAGTATCAAGAAGGACACTCGCATAGCTGTCAAATGATATCAATACAAACCTGCAGAGACAATTGAGAAACCTGTCTCAGACAAGAAGACATTTATTTGAAGGGACAAAATTCAAATCATGGCAAGGGATTTTCTCATTCCTCTCCCATCACCCAAGGCATTGATTCTTCCCCACTTAAAAAAATTGGGTCAAGGTTTGATCAAATGCCCATGCTGTTTTATCCAGAGACTGGAGATAAGAAACAGAAGTTCTGTTGGCAAAAACACATACTTTAGAACCAACTGGTGTTTAAAAGAGGGACACTGGTACACAGTAGATTGATAACTGTTAAATAATTAAGAAAGTTTAAGGAGATATTTTCACCTCTCACCTCTTTGGTAGACTAAATGAGGGGCATTTTTAACAAGACATGTGTCAAGAAGAAGGTAAACTGAGATGTCGCCTGCTAATCCCTGTCCATCCATACATGGACCTGAAGGTCCTATAAACTTTCAAAAAAAACCGAGTCCTAAAGGATGGGATTGATTGTATCCACATCCACAACAGAGGAAAGAGAGTGGGTCCTATGATGAAATGGAAGGTTGTCTGAACTATTATGAGTAATGCCACATATAAGTTCAGAGAAATATGAAAACAAGAGTTTTTGTTGTAGTACCCTTAGGGATTTCATAAGTAATTGAGGGTGTACTTCCAAGTCTCATTTTTGCTAATATTACTACTGTTCAAGATATCATAGAAAGTGTCAGTCTTAATTTGGGGAACATGTCATTAAAAGAGAATGACATTTTCCCACAAACTTTTTGAAGCCCCTTTGTACACAATACAAATATTTCTTTTCTTTGGTCGTAGTCCTTATCCTATGAAGTAGTGCATGGTAAATCCCATGTTATAGATAAAGGAAATAAGATGCAGGTGGTTGTTAGCTGCTCAATGCCTTAGGGAAGAAGCCAGACCAGGACTCACACTCAGGTGTAGTTGAATCTAGAAACACAGCTCTGGATCACCATGTGGAGATAAAGAATTTCACAACCATGTCTCAGTGAGAGGTGGAGGGTGGTGAGTAGAGAGAATGGGGGAGTGAGACAAAGAGAGTGTAAGAGGAAAAGGAAGGAAAGAGGAAAACATAAAAGAGAGGGAGACATTCTTACATTAGACATGGAACAAAATTCTGTGTGCAACAGAGAGGCACAGTGGAGGCAGGACTGATGCAGAAAGGACTGCGTGTCACCTGGTGATATGAGATGCTTGGCAAAAACTATTATCTGCATAGTAAAAATCAAATGTCTTTGCATATCAGGATATGCTTAAGAGGGGAGAAACCCATAGTTTCTTTGGCAGTTGCATAATTTCATGTCGACTTGACAAAGAAGCATAGGGGTCGCATCTAGCTTGTCCATCAAGTCAGTGCCTTATGATGGCTCCTGATGACATGGCCTTCTCATGAGGATTTTGGAAACTCTTTCGCTATCTCTCTCTGAGTTGGTCTTCCTGTTGACAAACCATGTGAAGACATGCTGAGACCTGGAAGTCTATCTCTCTCACTCTGCTTCATCTTTGTCTTGAAGAGCCCCACTCTAAGAGCTAGAGGAGCCACCTGGAGAGTACAGATAGCGCTGAGATGTTACCACAGCCATTGGATGTGCACGACTTTACACTCACAGGCCAGTGATCTCCCTGCATTTGGCATCACTGCATGAGTCTGAAGAAGGATTTATGGACTGGTATCAGATATATGGGCTAATATGAATTTATGGCCTTCATCTGGAGTGGGCTGGAATTCTTTTAGTATACAATTGCTCTTTGATATAAAGTTCCTTCTAATATATAGAAAGTTATATATATATATGTGTGTATATAATGTCTTTAGATTTGTTTCTGTAGTCAACTCAGACTGACAAGTTTCCTTTATTTTACCTTTAACAATCATCAATCCATCAAACAGACACCCCCAATTTACTGTTTTGTGTCTCTTTTGAGTTATAGGTATCCTATATAAGGTTTCTGAGGTGTCTAATCTTTCCAGGAGTAGATAGATTTACTTTTCTTCTTCAGATGAACTGGTGGATTTGAACGGCTAACCTTGTCATTAGCAGCCCATCACTTAAGCTAGGTGATTCTACATAGGTCACAGAAAATGTCTCTATGCACCAAGGGCAGAGACTATTCCTAGGTCTTCTAATGTGAAGCACCTAAGGCAAACATTCTTTCAAGAACAGGCAGGAAAATGATAAGAAGTAATGTCACCACTCTGGAGTCCTTAGATGGTGCAAACAGCAAATGTCCTCAGGTGCTAATCCAAAAGTTGGAGGTTGGCATTCACCCCAAGGCATCTCAGTAGAAAGATCTAGAAATCTCCTCCCCCAAAGATCCGCGCTTGCAAATTCTACGAAGCACCATTTTAGAAGCCAAAGTAGCCATGCATCACATTGACCTGCTGTCATCTGGTCACTGGTCTTCACCTTCTGCAATTGAGAAATCAAACTCAGAACACTTCAGTAACTTCAATGTCACAGAACTAGTAAGGAGAGAGCAAGGCTGCAAATGCAGACGCGTCTCATTTTGGAGACCAGTTTTTCCTCTGCCCCTTTGTAGATGACTAGACAAAAAAATATATCAGCTGACTTGCAAATGAATTGCAGCTTTCACTGTAAGCAACTGTTATAATTTTTTTTAAATCTGTCTCCTCCTGTGAAAATTATTCTTTCCTGGGGTAATCATTCTAATACGCATATCATTAATAGGGAAAATGACTTGCTTTTAGCACAATTCCTGTCAGAGCATTTGGTTGATAGCCTTCTTCCCTTCAAGGTTGGACAGAACAAAATTGATGAGAGCAATGGCTTAATCCAGATTATCATTTTACTGAATAAGCTTGAGAAATAAGGAACTCAAGAGCCATGAGGAGAGACTCTTCCTTTTGGAAAGGAAGTAATATTGAAACTTTGGCGTGAGAGGCTTTTTATAACACTCTAAGTGTGATAATGAGTTTGTGGATGAGAAATGAAGTCTTTCCTGAATCAGCTATTGATGCATGCAAGGAAACACCACTACCCTTTGCCACCTTGAAAGTTTGTAAAGCACTTTTCGAGGAGACCTTGTGGCAGAGGGGTTAAGTGCTTGGATGTCAACTGAAAGGCTGATGGCAGCTGAAGGGGACCAATGTGCACTCTGCTTCTGTTCAGATGTGTGGGAAACAGATGATTGGAAACCCGGTGGGAGCAGTTTTACTCTTTTGCTATCAGAATAGACTCCGTGACTGTTGTTGTTGATGTTGTTGTGTGTTTTAAGCACTTGTATGGTCAGGGATTACAAACACTCTTTTATCTAGTTATCTAGTGCTACCCTGGCCAAACAAAGAAAAACAACGAAAACCTTCCAGGTGAAGAACATGCCCATTCCTGGAATCTGCCATCCATTCTGAATATTGCTCAGCCTCAGAAACTCCCTAGAGGGACCCTGTGGGTCAGACTTGACTAGATGTCTCTAGATTTGATTTTTGCGTGAATAAATTCTCCTTACAAGGTATTCTGTCTCCCCCGTTGCTGTGTCTGCAAGGATTTTCTTCCTGCTTTTTTGTAAGACACCATCTAGGAGGGATTCTGTTTGGGACCCAAGAATCTCTAGTAGGACCTTGCTTAAATAAGGTGACCAGACATCCCGCTTTTTAACATTTGTCCCGCATCCTGCAGCATTTTAAAATTAAAATAAATATATTACAATAATAATTTTGCATTCTGTGAGCATTTTTGTTGCTCCATATGGACCAAATTTTTAATAAAGACCCACCCTCTACCCCCTGTCGGCTCCCCTGATCAATGGTGTTCCGCTTAAAATCTATACTTTACTGAGCATAACACTAGCAAAATTATATCAGAAAACAAACTGCCATAAAGTTGCTTTGACTCCTACTGACCCTGTATGTGTCAACATAAAATGGGTACTGTAGGGTTTCTGTCAGTAAGCATCAGGCATTTGGGGGGGTGGGGGGAGAAGGGGCATCACTGCCTCTGGTGGTCATGGGAGTTACCCAGCACCACTCCTGAGAGCCACCACTGGATTTGAACCAAGCCCTTGGGTCGCAGTCCCACACTCAACCACTTAACGCCACCAGGGCTCAGCCCCACATCAGCCCTTTTTATGTGACAACCTTCAGGCCAGTAGTGGATCTCCTTACAGATCCCCTCCCCTCCGCCCCCGCCCCAACAGTGCACAGGGGAGGGGCTAGTTAGGGCTTTTGTATATCTTGTCTTTTCAATGCGTAACAGGCATTAGAAATTTCTAGTGGCTTTGCCATCATATTATTATTGACTAATTTTCAATGCCCCGTCAAAAATAAAGACAATGCCCAGTGTTCCTATGTTGATTTTGTTTCCTTAACAATGCATCTGTTAGCAAAAACTAAGACCATTTTCCTTGATTTAAAAAAAATGTTAACAGAGTTACAAAAGAGGTGGTTTGTGAGTGACAGATTGTAGGATAAAACACCATAATCAGTGAAAATGTATTCAGGGAATTTACTGAAAAGTAAATTCCCTCAGTTTCTGGTGACTGCTCTAATCGTCTGAATAAAATAACAGTATGCAAATGCTTGCTCTAGAGTTTGACAAGCCTGTCACTTTCCCTTATCGGCCACAGCGCTTTATCACAATGCAGTCGAAAGAAAGGAGGAAATGAGGTGGAAAATATTATTATAGGATTTTTAGGGTACTTTGATAGAAACTAGAGACAGCTGTTAAAACTACTGTATTTAAGAGCAAATGTGCGTAATGAACCAGAAAGTGAAATATGTAAGGCAGGGAAATATTTCTGGCAATACATGTGCTGTAATATAAATTTCACTTATGGATAATGCTATTAAAGAGGAGGCTGAGGCTACATGCAGACATGGATCAGGTAGTCAGCACCTCCACCCTGTTTACACAACAGTGGTTGTGTTGTACTTTCCACAGAGACTCCAGGAAGTCTTAAATCATGTAATTGTAGCTATTGATTTCCTCATCATCTTTCTCTTTTTCCTTCTCGCCTTCCTGCCTTCCATCTTTCCTTCCTTCCCACCTGTGCTCTTCCCCCTTTTCTCTGTCTTCTCTGTTCTTCGTTCTCCCCTTTCTCTCTACATTGGCTGCCAGGAGGCATGAAGTTAAATATACATATATAATATATGTAATTGTACAACTCTTCTCAATGTGATTGAACTATTTCACTGTATGTTATGTGAATTTCTATGCTAATAAAATTTGGAAAAATGACCAATATGAATTGCTAAACTTTGTCTTCTACAACAAGTGTCAACTTCTTTTGTCAATGATATTTGTCTTGCTATTTTTCTCTATGTTTCTGCATACCATGTACAGAGTCCTGCCAATAGTTTTATACTGCTCAGTTTTAAGTGCATATTAAGCAAAGCAAAGAAACTATTCCCAAACAAACTGGAAACAGGTGACATACCAAAAAATAAACCAAACACTCTGTCATCAAGTTAAGTTCAGGGAACCCATCCTACAAAGTAGAGCTGCTCTGCGGCATTTTCTTGGCTGTAAGAATTTTACCAGGCCTTTCTTCTTTGGTGCTACTAGGTGGCTTGAAACCACTTATCTTTAAATTAGTAATTAAGCACAAAGCACATGTACTCCCAAACATAAAAATTTGTATCTATGTATAACCCCCAAAGAAATTTTTAAAAATGTTTATGTCTAATTGAAAAGAAAGTTATGGGTCTGAAGGTAGTGTCTCATTCCTTTACTTTCATTGTCTTCACTGTCTGTAACATAGAAAAAAGGCAGGACACACTTTGAGAAATTGTGTCAAAAATCATCACTAACAGTGTTTTTAGGTGACTACATGAGTAGCAACAATAGTCATATTGATTATCATTCCACACTTTGCTCTGTGAAAGGTTTGCTATTATTGTTCTGACATGGTTGAGGGAGAACAGAAACTTTTATCACACCTCAAAATATGTACTGATCATTTGACCAAATAGTTATCTTTCTAGACAATATACTGAGGGTGGTATGGAAAAGATATCTAGTGAATTAAAGACATACCCATTGCACGAGAAACAGTTAATGAGGTTTATATAATTTCTGTTTTGCATGAGAAACAGTTATTGAGGTTTATAAAATATGAGTTTTATACTAGATGGACTATGCTGGTGCTTCCTTCTCTTTAATATTACTTTCTGAGTAGTTTTAATTCTATTTTTCTTGAACCATTTGTTGGAAGAATGTTGCAGAAGGTCAGGCTATCTTTAAATATTTAGCAATAGTCCCTTGTTCAATGTCAATTATGAAGGTTCATGATTTTAAGAGCAACTGTGTTCACTTTATTCATCAAATACATCAGTAGTATCAACCTCACCTTCCATGATAATAATCTGTTCACTTCATTATTTTGGTCAGTGCATTGCCCACAATTACTTTTGTCTCTCATAAGAAGATAGTAAAAAAACAACAGAGAAATTGTGGTTGGTATGAATGTCAGGTGGAGGTTGGGAGGTGTGTTGGGAGGAATGGTATAAGACACAAGAAAAATAAGAGGTGAGGGCACTCATTTTTAGACCAGAATAGATGTGTTTGGAAATCACTATTGCTTTTGAATCAAACTGACCAAACTCATCGCCAAGTTGACAATCTTATGGGATGGAGGAGAACTGCCCCAGGCAACTCTTAAGGACCTCATAGTTTACTGAATCTTTTCTTCTGTGGAGACACCGAGTGGGACTGAACTGCCAAATTTTTAGTTATCATCATGGCTAGAGTTACAAAGTGTCCATGCTGGGGTTTACAGAGAAAAACAGGAAGCTAGAGATAAAATCTCTCTTGCTTTCTTGTCATCAGCAACATTTTTGCAAATGGTTGGCAACTTTTTTTTTAAGGCAGTGAACCACACCAACTCCTGTTTGAACTCGCCATAAATCTTGGTCCACTAGTTTAATTTTTTTTTCGAGTAGGCTGAGAAGAGAAAAGTTCTATGGTAGAGAAAAAAGCAATTCAAAATTGGAAGCTTGTATCTGTCTTCGAGGGACCTGAGTGCTCCTCTGGGCTGGACTGTCACTTGTTTTTTTCTAACACACAATATGAGTTGCCCTTGTAGGTGCACAGCTGTGAAGGCAGGCCAGCCCTGTGGGGGCAGCCTTTGGTCTCCGAAGCCCATCTGTCTTCTGTGATCATTTTGGGACCAAATACATACATATTTTCTTTTATTCTACATAAGTATCACAAAAGAGGGCATTTATTTTATTTTATTTTATTTTGGTTTGTGAGAAGCATAAGAATATTTTCCAAGTAATCATTTTCTAGTAAGTTTTAAAATGACAATGTGTACAACCCATTCTTAGGGTGACCGGGTAACTTATGATCCACACCCAAGTATGTTTCAGATCAACACAGGATGTTACTAATAACTCCTTTGGAGCTATGGCCCAAACTAGGACTACACTGATTCCACTAAATCGGGTTCGCTGAGTGAAAGTTTCTCTTTTGATGTGCCAGTCAGTGGTATGGGGCTGGGTAGTAGTTTGTTCTGATGTTGATGGCATGGCTCTGAGTTGAAACTGATTGGAAAGTACTTACTCACATCACAAGACATCATCAACTTGAGAAAACTTAAGTAAAACAATGCCAAGATTCCAGATGCAGGATTTTGGCTCCCTTTTGGCTGACAGAGGCCCTTGCGTGGCATAGTGATTATACATTGGCACCATGCCATGAAAAATGAAGTTTTCTGCTCCTGCAAATATTTACAGCATCAGAAACCCACCAGGCCAGTTCTATTCTGCTCTATTCGGTTGCTATGAGGTAATACTGACGATGAGTTTGAATTTTGGGTTGAAAGAACTCCAACATGTTGGAATGGAGGAACATGGTTAAATTGAGGATATTTCCTGAGGTATCATAACCAAGGATGTTTTAGAGTTGATTGGGAAGGTAGGGGGGCTACCTATAACCTAGTGCTCTTCAAATTTATCAGAATAGGGAATTGCTTAGAGATTTTGGTAAAATATATATTCTGATCCAATGCTCCTGCGATAAGTAGGGTCTAAGCATCTGCATTGCTGACAACTTCCCAGGTCATCGTGATGCTGCTGTCTGAGGTCCAATTTTGAGGAAAAAATCTCTCTAAATTTAAGAATCTTGATTATTTCTCATTTTGCCAGTAAAAACCCATGTCATCATACTACTTAGTGAGAAATCACTAAATTCAACAGTGCAGATCTATTTTTGATAGTAAGTCAATAAATGGATTCAGAAAGCCTTGACTGTGAGTGAAAGGAAAAACAGGGTTTTCTTTTGGTTTCAAAAACCACCTCTGTTTGTATGAGCCCCCAATAAAATGATGTATATTAAAAAAAAAACACCTCTGTAATGAAAGGAAACCTGGTTGTGCAGAGGGATAAGTACTGGACTGCTAACCAAAATATCATAGCTTCAAATTCCTGTTCAATCAGAGATAGAAGGGTGAGCATGTATCTTCCTGTTAAGATTTACAATTTGGGCAATAAATGGCACAGTTCTCTGTTCTATGGCATTGCAATAAATTGTAATCAACTTGGTAGCAGTGAATTTTGTGCAATGAAGTCCCTAAAAATGCATGCCTAATGGGCTGAGCCCCGGAGGCATAGTGGTTGTGTGTGGGATTACAGCTCACAGGGTTGGCAGTTCAAACCCAGCAGCAGCTTTCCAGAAGCAAGGCTGGGCCTCATACTCTCATCAGGGGGCAGCAATGCCCACAAAAAAATGCATGCCTAAAAAGAAAAACAATACCTGCCTTACCTTACCTATAGGCTTTTAAAAATCTTACTTCTTTCCTGGAAGATTTTGAATTTCTTTCTGATTCTCCAACTTTTTGTTCAATTTAAGATCTTATGTTGAAAAATCAAGTGTGCTCTCCATGTTAAATAAATACCTCAAGAACATTAACTCCATCTTTTATTACAAGAATTCCTGGTTTTGGAAGATAAAATAGGTGAGTGGTACATACTAAATATAAAACATTTTTATACATCAAAAGACTTATTTAAGAGAGTAATAAGAGGGGCCCAAGGAGTGGGAAAATATATTTAACACTGAATTATAAGGCAAAGGACTTATCACTGAAATCTACACAAGACTGCAAGCTTACAATAAGGACAAACAACTTGCTTACTGAGGAGGTAGGTACAAAACTTTAACAGAAGATTAAGAAGGGAGGAAACCCAAATGGCCAAGAAACATATGAGAAAATGTTCCTGATCATTAACCATCTGGGAAATGCAAATTAAAACAGCTACGAGATACCACCTAACACCCACAAAGATAGACCAATACAAGCAAATAAAAAAGAAACAAATGTTTGAGGAGCTGTCGTGAGCTAGGGACACTCATTCACTGTTGGTGGTCTTGTAGAAATGTACTGTCATTGTGGAAAGTGATTAGGCAATACCTAAAGCAGATGGAAATCAAGTCACCTTATGACACAGCAATTCCACTACTGGGTTTATACCCAAAAGGAATAACAAATCATGACCAAACATTTGTGCTACAATTTTCATTGCTGCACAGTTCACAATTGCAAAGAATTGGAAACAGCCTAAATTCCCATCAATAGATAACTGGATTTAAAACTGTGTATGTACACACAATGAAGTACTAGGTATCTCTAAAAAATAGTGATGAAAAATGAAGCACCGAGTCTAGTACAAAGAGTTGTTAGATATTATGTGGAGTAAAAATAGTCAAGCCCATTGTTACAGACACTGTCGTTCACACATCTTGTTCAGTCTTTCTCTTTTATTTTTCACAGCTTCTTAGCATAACCAATCATGATGCCCTTTTCCAGACACTGGTCTCTCCCAATAACATTTCCAAAGTATGTTAGGCAAAGTTTTGCCATCCTTAACTCTAAGGAACATTCTGGCTTTATGTCTTCTGAGGCATATTTGTTTGTTCTTTTGGCAGTCTTTGGTACTTTGGTACTTACACCAGGATCATAATTCAAATGCATCCATCCTCCATCAGGCTTCTTTATTCAATGTCCAACTTTCACATGCAATGAG
>PVJH01021832.1:0-37821 GCA_004026705.1 Nesogale talazaci
CAGGGTAAACTAACAGGTCTAGTTAGTATTAACTAATTTCACTATCTAATTTCACAATAGCAGGGTCACACATGTTGGACAGCTCTCATTGAAATTCCAGATTAAGATAGACTCCAGAGAAAGGCCTTGTGATCCACCTCTGACATTTATAAAATGAAAACTGTACTGTTCACAGTAGAAGAAAGACTACATAGTACTGGGAGAGCATCCCCTAAGTTGAAAGTCATACAAAATACACTTTGCTGTTCAAAGTGAGTCCAAGAAAATCTATTGTCATGAAGAAGGCGGTATCAGAACACATTGGCTTCTGTTACGTATGGAGTTGCTATGAATCAGAGGCAAATTGATGGAAATTAATAACAACAACAATTAAGCTGTCTGGAGGGACTGGAAAGAGATCCTTGTAATCATCAACCAATTCTTAGAGTCTAAGAATTTTGAGGTGAGTGTAGAGTCATCTATGATAACATTGACTAAACTTACACATCTATCATATATATGTCAGAGTAGAACTTCTCCTTAGTTATTCCAGAATAAATCTTTATAGGACTAGATAACCTCATTTTTCTCTCACAGAATGAATGGTGAGTTTGAACTGTCAAACTTGAGGTTTGATTACCAAAATGTCATGGCCTTCTTTCTTATTAAGAAGTACAAATAGAAACTTGAAAAATAATTAAATGGATATTAAAGCATAACATTGAGAGTCAGATATATCCACATTTCATTTCTAGCCCTACCACTTAAGAGTAACGTAATCTAGACAATGATGTGGGAAATACTAGACAAATACTGGGAAAACTGTCTGTGAGGAGCATTGTCAGTTTTGGTCATTGTGACTCATTGTGACTATGTTACAGAACAAAGTGTTTCCCAGGCCTATGCCATTTTAACAATGGTTTCTATAACTGAAATCATTGGTGCAGTCATGTGTCAATCCAGGTTTTTGAGGATTTTTCTTTTTCACGGATCTGACTGATCCCTCCATAACTTGTGTCCAAAGTATGGAAAATGAAGTCTTACTATCCTCCCTACTGAGGAGCACTCTGACTATCCTTATTGCAAGAAAAATTTCTTGTTCTGCTGAAAATGCAGTATTTTTTTAATAGTACCATAATTTAAAAGCATCAATTCTTCGGACTACCTTATTCTCCATCTTTCTCATGCATATGAGGAGATTGCTAATGTCATGGCATACCTTAGTCCTCAATGTAACATCTTTGCTCCTACGTTCTTTGAAGAAGCTTTGTGCATCAGATTTACCCATAAGCATGACTTCTACAAGCATGGATTGTGAATCTAGAAAACCAAAATCTTAGACAATTTCAATCTTTTTTCCTTTTATTGTGATTTTTTTTGGTTGTGATGTGAAGATTTTTGCTTTCTTTATATTTAAATAGCATCCCTACTGAAGGTTATAATCTTTTATACTTAGCAATAAGTTGTCAAATCCTACTAGTATTCAGCAAGCAAGACTATTGCTAATGATCTTTCCGTCCAATTTTGATACCACATTCTTCTTTGTGCAATTCAGTTTCCTGGGCTATTTGTTCAGCATACATATGGCAAAAGTATACAATATATATGCCTTACCTGATTTTAAAATAGGGAGATATTGTTTTGTTCTGTTTGAACAACGACTTCTTGTTCTATATGTAGGTTCCACATGAGCACAAAAAGCAGAAAATTAAACCTACTTCCATTCAGTCAATTCCTACTCAAAGCTACCCTATATGGAAAACTATAAATCTTTACGGCAGTAGAAAGCTTCCTTTTTTTCCAGGAGAAAAGTTGGTGGATTTGAGCCACTGACTTTTTGCTTAGCAGTCCAATGCTTAACCCACAGCACTACCAGGACTCCTTGAGTACTATTAAGTATTTTGGAATTGCTATTCTTCGCAATGTTATCCATACCTTGCTATGATCAATACATTCAAATGTTTTTCCATAGTTAAAAACACAACTAAACCCCTCTGATGTGTTCTACTTTTAGTCAAGATTCTACTGACCTTGCTGCCCTCTCTTACCACATACTCGTGTGAATCTAATTTGAATTAAGAGAAGCTCCCTGCTGATGTACTGCTGCCACCATTTTGAATAATCATCAGGAAATTCTGCTCACATGCCATACCAATGCTATTGTTCAATATTTTCCACATCCTATCCCATATCCTTTCTTTGCAGTGGGCAGAAATATGTACCTCTTCTAGGCTGTTGGCTATATAAAAATTGTCTTCCAATTTTCTTGGCCTAATTGAATGAGTGCTCTAGAACTGCATCAGTTTTTTGAAACATTTCTATTAGTTTTTATTAATTCTTGGAGCCTTGCTTTACACCAATGCCTTCAGTGCAGCTTAAATTTCTTCCTTTAACACTATCAGTTCTTGGTCATCTGCTACTTCTTAAAATGATTGAACATGAGTCAACAACACCTTTTGATAAAGTATCTTTGCATTTTCCTTCTGACTTCTGTTGACGCTTCCTTCATCCTTCAATATATTTGCCCAAGGAACCTGTCAATATTACAAAAAGGGACTGATATTTTTCGTTAAAGATCTTTCAGTTGAGAAATGTCTAGTGTCTCCTTCCCCTTTGGTTTAGTAACTCCAAGTTTTTACTTTTTCTTCACCAGCTACTGTTGGAAAATTTCTGTTCTGCTCTTTTATGTCATCATTTCTTCCATTTGCTTTAGCTACTCTACTATTAAGACCAAGTTTCAGAGTCTCTTCTGACACTCACAGGAACCCTGATGGTATGTAGAATAGGTGTCTAGCAGCTAACCACAAGGTCAGTAGTTCAATAAAGGGCAATTCCTGTGTCAATCCATCTCATGGACAGCCTTGCTCTTTTCCCTGATGCTTCACTTCTTTGCTAGACAATAGTATCTGAATAACAAAAAATGCAGGAAGTCATATCACCCATGATTCTAAGGAGTTTTTTGGTTGTTATTTCCTCCAAGACAGATTTGTTTGTTTTTTAACAGTGTTTGATATATTCAATATTTCCCGCTGTCACCATTAATTAAATGCATCGGTTCCTCTCAGGCCTCAAATACAACATCAATCATGAGAGTGATGCAGGACCAGGGCAGTGTTTAATTCTGTTTCACATTAAGTCACTATGAGTAGGGACTGACACTATAGCATATACAATGCCACACAGCATTGCCTAGGTTCTAGGTACCATGAGATGAGGGCATCATATTAGAGGAAATGCTGTCACTGATACTAAAATTGATAAAAATTGTATAAGTTACCTCTTCTTCCCCCAATCAAATATCCAATGTAAATGATAGCTAAAATCACCATCACAGCCAGAATCACACAAAAAGCTATCATCCAAATATGGTTCTGATTAAACAGAGCATCTGAAATAAAGAGCAGAATGAAAAAAAATATATAAACCTAGTAACCCAAGACCCATTAAGTTAAGATGTTTGCAGACATTAAAGCAGAATTTCCTTTTAGTTCTTGCTTTCATTTCTACTTACTGTATTTGAACAATGGAAGGGCTAGAGATCAGTAGGTCTAGTTCTCTGGGATTGAACTTGTTTTGAAGGTTTATCACAAGGTGAAGTCTGTTGGAAGAACATCTCTCACTGACAATTCTACATAAGTGAGTCCTTATTATGAAGAGAACAACCAAAAATTCTGGCTACCTTAACTCAGTTTGGTAGTTTGGGGTACAATATCAGCAGACAGCCTCAGAATTGCTTCTGGTGCTTACTTGGGCATATGACAGTAGCCAAAAATCTGTCAGTCTTGCCTTCCATTGGTTGCATTACCTCATGTTCTTGACGAGGCTCCTCTATTATTAAGGTTACCAGTATAATATCTTCCTGAAGATAATTTCAAAATGTTTTTGTTTCATTTCTAATACATATAAAATTTAATTTTGTGTGTAGTTGTATATATGTGCATTCTTTATTCCAGGTAAAAGAACAATTATTATAATTTCATATGTAACCAATTTCACCTTCTCTTAAAATTCAGACTCATAACACAAAGCTGGAGGAGGTAATTGTATTGCAGTTTACATTGCCAGACACTGGTTTGCAGAAGGCTATGGATGGCAACGGGAGTCTAAGCTACATGTGTGAGATCTGCATAGGAAATAAGCCTCCGGTGATTTCTCTCTATCCACAATAGTGGGACAGGAAGAAACTAGTTACCAAGTATAGTGCCTAGGAGAGATGGCTAGATCGAAATGAGAAACCTTGGCTAATGCAGTTAAATTTTGTCCGTGGGTCTCCGCTCTGATGTGCATTGGGACTGATCTGGTTTTCAACACTTTCTTGTTTGTTCATATTGGGGTCTATCTCAGATGTATTGTTTTATCGGGTGTGATCCTCTTGAATTTTTGTTATGTGTCTTTCTGTCTTTCAGTATGCAAAACCTCGGATTGGTAAACCTATAGGGCCAGCAAATAGAATAGGAGTTTCTGGGGGGAGGGCGGAAGGGCACAGTAGTGGTGGCAATGGTGGGCATAAAGGGGAGCTGATGTCAATGAGTTCAAGAAGGAGAAGAATGTTTTGAAACAGATTATGGAAGCAATTTTACAATACCATTGATATGATTGAATCATGGAATGATAAGATATATGTCTTAATTCCCAATAAAATGGTTTTGAAAAAGAATAAGTTTAATTTTATATGGTTTTCTTATTAGATCTCTTTTTGCCCTTCTTAATGATTGGTGTTTATAAAATTGTCTAATTTGCAGTAGTAAATAATATTTGATAGTAATCATCTAAAACAAATTAATTCAATCACTTGTCCATAATCACTGTATTATAATATAAAATTCTATAGTGAAGGAAGTCTATTCTTCATATTTTTACTTTTTTGTTTTTTTGACATTACTGCTCTCTGGTGGAAGTAGGAGGTCCAGCCTTGCTCCTGGAAAGCTGCTTCTGGATTTGAACCACCAACCTAGTGGGCTGCAGTCCCGCACACAACCATTAGGCCACCAGGGCTCAGCCCAATATTTTTACTTTTTACCATTTACTTTTATATTCCCCATTCATCTCTATTCTAACTTCAAAATAATCTAAAATGAAAACACTTAAAAGCCTTGAGGCATAATGAAATTAGTAATTATGTCAATTTTACATTTCTATTTTGGGTTTTGGAGGAAAATATTCCCTTTCGGAATGCAGTGCTATTCCACTGTTGAAGAATTTCTAAAATGAGAAGCAAAGTTAGGGTAATGCTAGAGATTTATTAGTTGGTCATACAATTTGCAAATTTGGTAGCATTCAACATGAGACTGAATATCATAATCTGAGGAACAAAGAAAGTTGGGAAAAGTCCAGATGGTGTTAGTTTGGGGGTAAACAGCACCTGTTCCTTAAAGTCCTTTCTTCATCAGACTTATGTTTGGCTAGATAGTTACATGTCAGTCCACTTGTATACGCAAACAACATGTCTTATGACATAACGAATTTAAAAATACTTTTACAGATGAGATGTGCATTCTCTAATGAGTTGACATTATTTTTCATGTAAATATTTCTTTTAAGAACTTTCTTTTTGTTTGTTTGTTTGTTTTTTTTGCATCACTGCCTCTGGTAGTCATGGGCGCTACCCAGTGCTGCTCCTGAGAGCTGCCGCTGGATTTGAACCACCAAGTCTGCGGGCCACAGTCCCACACTCAACCACTTACACCACCGGGGCTTAGCCAGAACTTTCTATTTAATCTCAACTCCCAACAAGATCTGCAGTACTAAAACTCTTAAGAAGAATAAAAGTCGCATTGAAAATGTGTGAGAATGTAGAGTTCTTTAACAGGTATTACTTCATTAGAATTCCTCTAACTTTCATGTTGATAGTCAAACTGGCACTCACCTCCTAGAATGATATTTGTTTCTTTGCCTTCTTGTGTTAGAGAGTTTTCAATGTAGCAGGACACGTTACTCTCTGACTTGTTTCTGAGGAGTAGAGCTATGCTGGTGCGGAAAAGTCTGGCTTCATCCTGTGAGTAAAATGTTGATGAGTGTGGAATTCTGTCTCCTTTGTTGTTCCTCCATTCCACATGTGGTTTTGGGTACCAGCCTTCTGAGACACACTTCACAAGGATTTCACCATCTCGAGGATACTGAACATTGATGTGTGTCTCCAGGCCAAGTGCTGGTTGAAAAGGGAGAGGTGGGGAGAAGATAGTTATTGCAAAGACTTTGGTTTGGGAAGTGAAAAGGAAAGGTTCACATTAATTTGGGTACCAAATTCTAAGAAGGGTTCATTCCTAATCCCAACCAGAACAGCTCTGGGTGCCTCTGCAGACTATATACTGCCTGCTGTAGTTTTGTCATATGTACATCAAATATTCTTGAATGCACTGAGTTTCTGCCAACTCATAGGTAGAACTGTCCCTGTGAGTTTCTGAGACTGTAGCTTTAATGCGAGTCGAAAGGTCCAACTTTCTCCTGCAGAGTGGCTGGTGGTTTCAAACTTTGGAGCTTGCAGATTACAGTTCAACATGTAACCACTATTCCACTAGGGCTTCTTTAATATTTAAAGGAATAAAAAGCAATGTTGCAATGACATTGATGGCACTGTATGTGATGTTAGATGTCTTGGTCTGTAATGCCCAACCGTCATGCTTACCTGTCACATTCAGGTTCATATTAGCTGCACCATAGAAGCCACTGTCTTTAAATGAACACTGATATTGCCCTTCATCAGAAACACTAATATTATGAATTCTGAGGGTCACGGTGCCCTTGCCAAGAGCCTCTTTTAACAATTCTGTACGGCTTACATACTCTGGGGAAACTTCTCTATTTGTTTCATGACCTCCACTGTACAGGTGAACAATCTTGGAATGGTCACCCTGGAACCAGAGCACCTCCATGTGCTCTGCACTCTGTGGTGGGGACAGCTGGCAGCTGAGCTCAGCCTGTCCTCCCACTGTAGCCAGTGAATGTCCTGTAGAACTGGTCACCATAAAATTTCCTGTGAAGGGAGGCAAAACAAACAAACAAAAATAAGTAAGCATGGATTTTATAACACCCCTAGTCTCTGAAAATTGCTTTGAAAGACACTTAACAGATTTTGACCCTCTGATCTTCCCGGTCCTTTAATGTCCAGCTCTGACCTGATCCCTTTCTGTTTAACCCAAAATATAACCTTAAAAGTACCATTATAATGATTGGCATCACTCTACTTACTTCTCTCTAAAGTATATTCATTTAATGCCACTCAAAGTCATTACTTTTATAGCATTTGCCTAAGAGTGGACAGATTGGATTTTTCCCCTCCTTGCCACTGAGCCAAAGCCAACACATATAGGATAGGACTAGAATTGTCTCTGTGAGTTTCAAGATTGTGACTCTTTGCAGGAAAACATCTGTCTTTATTCTGGGAAATGGCTGGTAGTTGGACCTAGTTAATCACAGCCCAACAAGTAACCACTAAGCCTCAGAGTGCATTACCAAGTTGTAATGGAGATCTAGTAATACTTTTAAAAAAAAGTAGTTATCTTGTGAGTTTCTTAGACTGAAATCTTTATGGGAATAGCAAGTCCCATCTTTCTCACACAAAGCAGCTGAGGTTTGAACTCCTTACCTTGCATCTAGCAGCACACAGTACATAACCCACCAAACCTCCAGTTCCTGATAACTACTAAGTCAATGAAATGATAACTGAGGATTACATTTGTCCCGTTAAAGGAAAAGCCCAAGAAATTTTTGATGTTGCTATTGTTCTTGTTTTTTTTTTTTTTTGGGGGGGGTGCCCTCTGGTGGTCATGGGAGCTACCCAGTGCTGCTCCTGAGAGCCGCCACTGGATTTGAAGCCCAAGCCTGTGGGCCGCAGTCCTGTACTCAATCTCTTACTCCATCGGGGCTCAGCCCCAAAGCCCAAGAAATTTATAAACTTGAATTTTAAGTCTAAAAAATGTTCAACGTTCTTCTGATTTGAAAATACATTTTAAATCCAGCTAGTTTAATAGCAGGGATTTCTGGGGGGCTTGCTGGTTACATAGTGGGCTGACATCCTTGAGACCCAAAGTTCAAAACCATTGAGCTCTATGCTTGAAAAAGGTTGGCCTTTCTACTCTAAGAGTTACATTTTAAGAAATTCGTAGGGTAAGTTTTACCTGTGAGTTTACCTGTCCTGTCAGTTGGCATTGACTCAGTATCAGGGCGCATTTCTAATATAATAAAAAACAATTCCTCACCCTTTATGTTTTTCCTTTTAACCAATATGTCAACCTAATTACATCGGTTTTTTCTGTGTTTAGTACTGAAATTTTAAAAGAGAATAACCAAAACAACAGCAAAAAGCAGTGCCACTGAGTAGCTTCTGACTCATTATAACCCTTCTACAAGAGAACACATCTACCCCATTAGGTTTCCCAGACCTTTTTTTTCATTAAACGCTCTTTGTTTAGTATATTTTCTCAGAGAGTTGACGCCATAAATTGTTTTAAAATATTGTAGTACTAATTTGTTGATATGTAATTTGATCAGTAGAGTTATAAATATATAAAAGGGCAACAAAACATGTTAGCAAACATTCAGGAATATGTTGATTATTAACATTACATGGCATAAGGCAAAGTTCATCATGGTGGTCATGGGGTGGGGTGGGGGCTTACTGTTCGCTGCTCAAAGACTGTGACTCTGAATAATGTCCCATCTATACAGTGCTATAGACTGCCTCACTTTTTGTCACCTACAACTTCCTCTAGGCACACAGTATTCACCGACTCACAAAGGGAGTGTCTAAGGTTCCCTTTTTCATCTTTTTTTCCAGGTGGAATTTTCCATATTGAGACACCCACACACACATTTGTTTATCTGTGAAGTTCCTTATTCGTGAGTCAATCCTGGCAGCCTCTTCCTCCTCGTTCATACCAAGTGTGATGTTGTGACTCGCAGACTTACAGATCACTGCTCTTTGTTGGGTTCACAGAGAACAGCTTCCTCTT
Source organism: Nesogale talazaci (assembly GCA_004026705.1). Classification (NCBI taxonomy): domain Eukaryota; kingdom Metazoa; phylum Chordata; class Mammalia; order Afrosoricida; family Tenrecidae; genus Nesogale; species Nesogale talazaci. The sequence goes on from PVJH01021832.1 coordinate 8,931, forward strand.
GATGTATTTCTGTAACCATTTAAAAATGATATCCAACAATTGTTGCTTATTTGTGGTATTAATAATCTTCTGCAGCATTTTCCACATTTCATTAGGTGACCCCTATTTGGAATAGGTACAAATATGGATCTCAAGTTGGCCAGGTAACTATCTTCCAAACTTCTTGGAATGAGTGATTCATTGTTTCCAGTTTTGTATCAGTTTGTATCAGATCCAATTACTGGTCTTTTTTTTTTTTTTTTTTTTTGGCTAATGCTATCAGTGTAGCTTGAACTTGCTTTTTCAGTGTCATTGGTTCTCGCTCATGTGTTCTCTTCTGAAATGGTTGAATACAGACTAGTCCATTGTGATATAAAAACTGTGTCTTCTGTCCATCATCTTTTGAGACTTCCTGTATTGTTCAATATTTTGCTCATGGATTCTTCCAATATTTAAAAATGAAACTTTAATTTTTCTTGGATTCTTTCAGTTTAAGACATACTGAGCATGTCCTTCATTTTGGATTATTTAATTCTAAGCCTTTGCACATTTTGTTCTAGCATTGTACTTTGTCTTCCTGAACTGCCCTTTGAATTTTTTTATTCAACTCTTAGACTTATTTATTTCTTCCATGTGCCCAGTTACTCTATAATTAAGAGCATATTTCAGCATCTCTTCTGACATACATTTTAATCCTTTCTTTCCTGTCTTTTTAATGACCTTTGGATTTCATGAATGATGGTGTTGGCTTACTTCCATAGATCACCATAGATCACTTTTGTCATTAGGGTCCATATAACAAACCTGTTTTTGAGATGTTCTTGAAATTAAGGTGGGAGAGACTCAAGATCATATTTTTTGTCTCATGGAATTGTTTTAATTTTCTTTAGTTTAATTATGAATTTACATATAAGCAGTCGAGAGTCTGTTTCACTGCCAGCCTCTGGCCTACCTTTAGCTTTAACTTCTCTAATATCTCTTGCCACAAATGCAATCAATTTGGTTTCTGAATATTTTATCTGGAAACATTTATGTGTATGTAAGTTCATGTTGTAGTCACTTGTGTATTTGAAAAATGTATTTATAGCTTCATTTCTATCACCAAGGTCTTTTGTTGCTTTCTCTTTGTTTTCAACTTTTGCATTTCAATCACTAATAATTATTAATGCATTTATATTGCATGATTGATCAATTTCAGACTGAATACATTGATGGAGTTCTTCAAGTTTTTAATCACTAGCTTTGATAGTTAGTACATAAATTTGAACAATAATTCTATTGATTGGATTTCCTTGAAGGCAGATAGAGATAATTCTATCACAGACAGCATGGTGCTTCAAGATAGATCTTGAAATGTCATTTTTGGTGATGAATACAATTCCATTCCTCTTGATTTTATTACTCTTAGCATAGTAAACCATATGGATTTTTGACTCAAAATGGATAATTTCAGTCGACTAATGCCTGGAATATTGATCTTTATGTGTTCCATTCTATTTTTGATGACTTCCAATTTTCCTAGATTCATGCTATGTACATTCCTAATTGTGATGCCTGATACTTGATCCTATCGCCACCTCGTGATCACAGAGCATGCCCATGAATCATATCAGAATCAAGGACATCAGAAGGCACTAGAATCAATTAAGGAAGTTTTCCTAATCTATCATTGTGTACACAACCTAATCATATTCCCTTTTACATTCAGTAGTCCTGCCTGTAGCAGTTCTGCTACCAATCATGATTTTGTAACTTTTAGTGTTTTTCATGTTCTATATAATTAGTCATGCTTCTATGGGTGAGAGGGGACACTAAGATACCCATGGGGCGAGTAATGTTAATGTCTCCACAGCAAAGACAGAGAGGGACCAGACCTCATATCAAGAGCCAACCCTTGAGGACAGCATACTGTCACAGAACAGTGAACTAACAGAGAAGATAATAGGTCCAATCCAAGTTATGTTGACTCCATCCTCAGAAGAAAATGTAGTCCAGGAAGAGTGGTGCATCTGTCCAGACCTCACAGGTGCAGTCTAATGCACAGAGAGCGAGTAAGACCTTCATCATGATCCAACCAGCCCAGGGACAACATCCCTGCTCAGAGTAGTCAATGCACACAGAGGACGATAGGGTTGGCCACACCACGATCCCTCACTGACCCATTGCACTTTTGGGCACAGGACTGGAAACACTGGGCAGTCAGTGTCTCTGGACTGTGCCACACACTGGGGGTGGGGGGGAAGGGGGCAAAACTCAAAGGGAGTGTAACAGGAGAGTAATGGGAGCAAAGTCACAAACTCATCAAAGAATTGTAAAAATAGACACCTGATTTGGGGAGCACAGAGCTTGGTACCTCATCAGCCTTTATTGAAAAGCATTCATAGGTGTCATCAGGCAGACCTAGGACAATTAATTGGCTTTTTTTTTCTTTCACTTAATGTCTATCTATATAAGATAGGTAGGACAAACAATCCTGAGTAAAAACAAGAGGACAAGCAGTTCTGGGGTACATGGGAGGGGAGGGGGCAGGGAGCGATCAAGGTAAGGGATAGGAGAACAACAAGAGATCTAAAATGGAAAGCAAGAAGGCAATAAAGGGGCTGAGCCCCGGTGGCATAGTGGTTGAGTGCAGGACCGCGGCCCACTGGCCTGGCAGTTCAAATCCAGCAGCAGCTCTCCAGGAGACAGGCTAGGCCTCCCCCTCACACCAGAGGGCAGTGATGGCCCCACCAAAAAGAAAATATCAAAAAAAGAAGGGCATATAATGCCCAGTGGGGTTTGATCAACAGCATGCATCTGAGAAGAATTACTGAGAGTTGAATGGAGGGAGAACATTGAGAGTGGAATAGAGGAAGGTGAAAGGAAATTGATGAAAGAACTGTGAGGCAAAAGCTATTTCTAGAGGTATAACTATAGGCATGTATATTTGTAAACATATTCATTTAAAATGATGGAGATGGAGGGCAATGTACATATATTTATATGTTAAGTATTAAGAGAGTAGATGGAGTCTGGTTTCTACTCAAGGCCCCCCTGAACACAAGAACATTTTGTTCTAATCACCTGACACCACTTGAAACTCACATTCCCAGCAGGATCACTGAAGACAAAATGTGTACATAAGCAAATGTGAAGAGAGCAGATGGTGCCTAGCTATCAAAAGATATAGCATTTGGGGTCTTAAAGGCTTGAAGTTAAATAAGTGGCTATCTAGCAGAGAAGCAACAAACCAATGTGATCATTTGGTGTTGATGGGATCAGGGATCAAAATATCCAAATAAACAATTTATATTGATGTGAGTGAGAGAGGTTGGATGGAGACCCAAAACCCATTTGTAGACAACTTTATATACCCCACAGAAGTATTACAAAGAAGGGATGATTCAAACAGAGAGCAGTATAGCATCAGTGAAGCACATCATTCCTCTAGTTCCTGAATGCTTCCTCCCCACCACTACCATGACACAGTTCTACCTTAAAAATCTGGCTACGAAATGATCACTGAAGTAAAATGGGTGCACAAGGAAATGTGGTGAAGAAAGCTTATGGTGCCCAGCCATCAAAAGCTATATCTGGGGTCTTAAAAGTCTGAAGATAAACAATAGACCATTTACTTGAGAAGAGACCACACCCACACAGAAGAAGCACAAGAGTCAGCGTGGCCACATGGTGGTGAAAGGTCTAGGCAATAGACATCAAACAGGGCGGGGGGGCATATCACTGTGTGCACACATCCCCAAGGTGCCCATTGAGGACATGTGGGAGCATGAGCAAGAGTGGTGAAGAAAGCAGATAGTGCCCAGCTATCAAATGTATCGCATCTGGGGTCTTCAAGGCTTGAGCATAAACAAGCAGCCATCCAGCTCAGGAGAAACAAAACCCTCCATCAAAAAGCTCACTTGCCTGTGCAAACATGAGGTGCTGAAACAATCAGGTACCAGACATCAAAGAACAAAAATCAAAATCAATGGACCAATTGACTGACCCCTGATATCACTGAAGACTAATGGATACACAGGAAAACAGAGTAGAAGAAATGATGGTGCCCAGCTACCAAATGATTGAATGTCTGGAGTCTCAAAGACTTGAAGATAATCGAGTCGCCATTCAGTGCAGAAACAGCAAAGCCCACATGGAAGATGCACACCAGCATGTGTGATCAAGAGGGGCTGAAGGAAACAGGTATCAAGCATCAAAGAACAAGAATCACATCATTATGAATGAGGGGGAGAGCAGGGTGGGGACCTAAGGCCCACTGGTGGGTAATTGGTCACCCCTTTACAGGGGAGTCATGCAAAGGAGACAGACCAGTCAAGGTGTAGCCGGGCAGTGATAATGCATAAATGTTTCCTCTAGTTCCTGAAGCCTTCCTCCCCTGCCAACCATCATGGCCCCAACTCTACCTTACAAATCCAGATGGACTGAAGAAGGTACATTGGTGGAGAGGGGAGCTGGAGATATGGGGAGACCAGGATGGATGAGCCCCTCTGGTCCAGTGCTTAGATTGGGGCTGCTGGAAGGGTAGAGAGAGGGTGGGGTGGAGAGACAGAACCAACTGCAAGGATATACACATAGGCTCCTATTTGAAGGATGAGCATCAAAAAAGTGGGTTGGGGGAGAGGTCAGGCAGAGTGAGATATGAAAGAATAATAATAATTTATAAAGTATTGAGGGTTGGTGGGAAGGAGAGAGCAGGGCAAGAGTGGAAGGGATGGAAAAGCGGATACTAGGGACTCGAGGGAAAAGGTGGATGAATGGAGAACAATAATAGCAGCAGACATGTGAAGGTGCTTGGCACAGTATGTTCATTTATATATTGTGAAAAGTGATGTACAAGCCCTCAATAAAATGATTTAATAACCCCCTCAAAAAAATCAAGAATGTAGTGAGAATCTTTAGTGTGAATGCATTTCTCAGTGCTGTATCAAGTTTTATCATAAATTTAGAGAAATGTAATTTAGCTGCAATAAAATGGATTCAGGTTATACTTTAAGAATATTCCTCTGGAGCCCCCAATAAAATGATTCATTAAAAAAAAGGTGGGGGGAGGGGAGCTTATACCAAGCGCTCAAGTAGAAAATATTTGAAAATGAAGATGGCAACATGCGTACAAATATGCTTGATACAAATGATGCATTGAATGTTATAAGAGCTGTAAGAGCCATCAATAAAATCATTGAAAAAAAATCTGGTTAAACCAGAGTATATATATTGGTATAGATAAGAACTCTCAACATATAGAATCCAGGTCAAATAAACCCCTCAGGAACAGTCGTGGGAGAAGCGATATTATGAGGGGAGGGTGCCGGAGGAGCGGGGGGATAGCTTATCACAAGGTTGGATGTATGCTCCCCCCACTAGGGGGATGAATAACAGAATGTGAGTGAGCGGAGACAATGGATGGTGTAAAATATGAAATAACAATCAAATATATAATTGATCAAAAGCTGATCAATGACTCATGAGGGTGGGAGGGGGAAGGAGGGGAGAAATTTGGAAATAATATCAAGGGTTCAAGTAGAAAGAAAATGTTTTAGAATTGTTGATGACAACATATGTATAAGTGTGCTTCATACATTTGAATGATGGATTGTTATAAGAATTTTTAAAGTCCTCCAATAAAGTGATTTTAAAAAAATAAAAATAAAACAAACAAATAAATAAAATTATCCTAAATTAAAAAAAAGAATAGGGATTACACAATACTTTGTTGTACACATACACAACTTGTGCACGCATCGAGAGGCATTTGTGCAAACAGAACAAGGAAGTACTGCATGGTCTAAAATCAGCGAAGGTGTACACTGAAGTGTTATCCTCTAGTCATATTTATTCAATCTTTAAGCTGAGCAGACAATCAGAGAAGCTAATTGTATGAAGAAGAATGTGACCTCAGGACTGGAAGCAGGCTTATGAGTAACCTTATATATGCTGATGATAAAACCTTGCTTACTGAAAGTGAGGAGGAATTGAAGCATTTGTTCATGAGGATCAAGCATTGCAGTTTCCAGTATGGAATATAACTCAATTTGAAAATATCAAAATTCTTACAACACGACCAGTAGTAACATCATGATAACTGAAGAAAAGATTGAAGTTTTCAAATTGTCAAGAATTTCGACTTTCTTGGGTCAGTGATCAATGTTGATGGAAATAGCAGTCAGGAGATCAAATGACTTGTGTTGAATAAACCAGTTTCACAAGCCTCTTTAAAGTGCTGAAGAGCAAGGGTGTCACTTTCAAGACTAAGGTACACCTGACCGTGGTATTTTTGATCTCCACATATGTATGTGAAAGTTGGGCATGGAATAAGGAAGATCTGAGGGAACATTCATGTACTTGCATTGTGGTGCTGGCAAAGAATATTGACAGTACTATTCACTGCCAAAAGAACAGCAAAATGATCTAAAAAGAACAAACACGTCTGTGTGAGAAGTACAGCCAGAATGCTCCTTAGAGGCAAGGATGGTGATTCTTCCCTCAAGTTCTTAGGATGTGTTCTCCAGAGAGACCAGTCCCTGAAGAAGGACATCATACTTGGTAAAGTAGTAGGGCAGGGAAAAAGAGGAAAATCTTCAACAAGAGGGATTGATACACTGACTGCTTCTACGGACTCAAACATAAGACCAATTGTGGAGAGGGCTCAGGATCGCGCAGTGCTTTTTTCCCATTGTAAATGAGTTAGAACTGACTCAATTGCACCTAACCACAACAACAATAGTAAAGGTCTTCTGAACTTGTATTATGGCATTGTTGGCCTTAGGAAATTGTATGGGGGCCGCATCTGACCTCCTCTGGTGAATCAAAGGGGAGAATCCTATACACCTGTACAAGACAATTGCCAGAAGGGAGAGGTCAGACATGCCTCTACTCTTCATTCTTCTTTATCTGATTTGAAAACCAACCATTGCAACTCACCCTACTTCATTGCTGGAGTCTATAATTCATTGTAATGGATACAGAAAAATTTCGGGCACTACTAAAGTACAGAATGTTAAGAATAAAGTTCTTTAAGGCACAATACCTTGGCACCACCATGCTGCCAGACATGTCTTTTGTCCAAGACCTCTTGGCCATATGATCTTTTGATTTGCTATGTGTGTTGGAAAGCTCCTCAGCCAATTTGCCTCTCAGGTGACTTCCCTTCTCTGTCTCATGACCTTAGTCTATACCTGCACTACCTCTTCCACTTCAGAGAGAGATCTCTTTCACACTCCACTGCTGATGCTCCTTTCTTGAGTCTCATAATATTCACTTTCTTCCTGCAGCTGAAATGACTCATTTATCTATTCAGTGGAATGGCATTGCTGATCAATCTCCTCTATCAGTGTTTCACTCATTCTATTTGCATGGCCCTACCCAATCATTTGGTGGAGTTAATAACTAAGATGAAACAAACTCAGTAATTTCATTTCACCACAGGGCTATAAAGATAAAGCCAGATAACATCACCTACTTAGAAAACATTTTGAGGACACCCACTCGAAAGCAATCATTGACTTAATTATTTCATCATGTGAGGTTGAAATTATAGCACTTTTAGTGATATATATACACATATATGCCCACATATCTATACCTTCTTCCCTCTTCCCCTCTCTCTCCTTTCTTGTGTATTTCTGCTCTTATAAACCACCTAAGAAAACAGGCCAATGAACCATCTGAAAGGTTGTAAAGACACATATTTGGATAATTTTTTGAGGTCTCAAAAACTGTTCTTTGCCATTGTGATTCATTAAGAAAAAGTAGACATACTTACCTGAAGTTAATGCCATTTTTCCCAGAAAAAGGAAGACCACAAAGTGTCCCAAACAAGAAGAGGATTCAATCATCATCCTACTTGGCAAAGATAACAAGGCAATTCCAAAGGCCATAGACTATGAAATACGTGGTCTATATTATAATGAAAGAAAAAAAATAAATCAAGATCAGGCATACAGTGTTAGAAGTAGAACTGTGCATTAGTTGAAAAGAATTGCAATATCAATTTGCTCCATGATTTGCCGAATAATTTTCAAATGAATGAAACATTTTCTCTTACAAAAGTAAATGTTTTCCAGAGAAGGGAAAATTCACTAAGACTTAAGTAATTTTTGTTTAAAGAGTACATGTTTCCATAGTGTTGAAATACTTAATAGCTACTAAAAGCTCTAGAATCCTGGGACATCTAATAATTTAAATTTAAAAATTGTGAGCCTCATTTATTCATAGTTAATTTTGGAATAGCCTTCCTTTTGGAAAAGGAAAGAAAAATGCATCTGCTACCTGGTGTGCCAGAACAATAAGATTGCTAGTTAATTAACTTTTACTTCAGGAGTTTTTAAGTTTGTGAATAGGAAGACCCCAAACCAAACCCATCAAGTTATTTGCAACTCACAGTGACCCTCTAGGGTAGAGTAGAGCTTAGGATTCAGTGTACAATAATTACCAAAATAAAATTCCTAAGCCTAGGACTGAGATGCCCAAATTTAAAATGCAGCATTCAAAGACATGGATTTTTGAGGGGAAAAATCAAGCTGGTTCATAGCTAGCTATGAGCTATAGCTTTTCTCTTAGAGTAAGGATTATAGTTCTGAAAGATAACATTGTTAAGATAAATCATCTTAAACCTCAAGGGGATGAATAAAAATGTTAAACTTTGTTTATATGGGTTTTTATTTTCCTGCCTTGATCTTATTTTTTCCTGTTTGTTTATTTTTAGGCTGCTGGTTTGCTTCTGGTGTTAACGTAGTAGATTATATGGGAGATGTGTGTGTGTGATTTTGTCATAAGACAATGGCCGAAGTAGACCATAGTCATGCATATTCCATGGGACAAGCAGATGAATTCTGGGCACCTACGTAACTCACCCTCCAATACAAGAACACATGTCCCAGCCCAATACATGCCTTCATGAAAGGATCACTGAAGATAAGGGTGCTGCAGCAAAGTGCAGTGAAGAGAACAGATGGTGCCCTGCTATCAATCAGAATAGCGTCTGGGGTCTTAAGTCTTGTACTCAAGCAAGCACCCACCAAAGCGAGTAGCCAACTAAGTCCACATGGGAGAGCACAGTAGTTTGTGGGATGCAAAAATATAAGTTCAAAATTCAAGAATGACGAAGGGAGAAGTATCAGAGCTTAAATTGTGAATACCCAATTTGTGGAAAGCTGTGGAAGACAGTGAGAACTCAAGACCCATCTGCAGAGTTTCTAGTCAGAAGAAGCTCCTAGCAGGTCCCCTCTAGCCACAGACAAAGGTCTGGAACAAAAGGTCTTACTATCAAACATAGATCATTGTCATCCTGATTAGGCTGGATAAAATTGATACTTGGCCAGCTGACATCTCTCTATACCCAACATGAATTTTTTCTAGGTTTCTGGCTTTTTAAATATCGTTAGAGGTTTATCAATGGTAGAGGATTGCTCATTATGGTATTTTATCTTTATACTACTATTGTTATATCTTTACCACTTCATTTGTTATTTATTGTTTTGTTGGTATTACCAGCTTATAAGTTCATAAGGAGTGGATGGATAGAGATAAAAACTGATGTAAAGATTTATAGTGGATTTAGGGTGGGCAGGGGCAAATGAGGAGGATGGGGGTGTTTCAGAGGGACACCATGCAGATGGGAAAGAACACTAGAACTGGATGTGATTACACAACTCATTTTAGAGTTGATTTAATCATGAAGGAAAAAAAGAAAATGTTCTGAAACTGATTTTGGCAATGATCATATAATTCTAGACACGATTGAATGATTGAAATGTATGATATAGATTATTCGCCAATAAAATTGAAAAAATATATAGCTGCAATTGAATGATCTTTCCTTTGTTCCTTTCCTAAACTCAACACATCGCTGTCCTTGAAAATGGAATATGAAGACACTGTTGAAGTTTATTAGAAGTACACATTTAGGAATTACTGAAACTATGCCTATTTTATCGTGTGTGTGATCAAGCTCTTTTCTGTCACTACAGTCAGCAGGGCTCAAGTGGATTTGTCTTGTACTAGGCACTGACCTCCGTCATTTGTCCGTCAGCTTGTTGCATTATGGTGACTTGTGTGTTGCACTGATGCTAAAAGCTGTGTTACTGGTATTTCAAATGCCACCAGGGTCACTCAAAGTCAAGAAGTTTCAGTGGAGCTTCCAGAAAAAGATGAGAAAATCAAAAAAGGAGTCAACTCTCCACTTTGGAGGATGGAGTAGTCCCAAATCTTGTACACTGCATTGAAACCTTGCCAGACACTGAAGGCCTAATTAACAGAAGTAGAATGTCATTGGAGATATTTCCAGAGGATGGGACCTTGAGGTTTGAGGGCACAAGAACTGTGCTTAAGGAGCAGCTGATTTCTTGGAGGGGAGTTGACCCTGGTGATGTAAGACTGGTAAGACCTGTGATAAAGGGGCCTCTGGGATCTTCAATTTCTGATGGGGCATGACTCAGGATAAAGAGAACCAGCTGCAAAAATCTTCTAATGATAGGAACTTGAAATGTACAAAGAATGAATTCTGGAAAATTGGAAGTGGCCCAAAATGAAAAGAGATGAATAAGATGGGTAAACATGTCTCTAAACATTGATGGGATGTCAATGGAAATGTTTCAACAAGCTGAAGAGGCACTGGAAGCATTTGTTCATCTATGGTGTGCCAAGAAATTTGGAAAACAGTTCTTTGGCCAACTGACTAGAGGAGACCTACATTTGGACCAAATCCAAAGAAAGGTGAATGTGGCAGTCACCTAATATGGTGTCAGTTTGAGGATTAAGATTGTAGGGTTGGAATCTAATCACATGGACCTTCCCTGATGGAAACAGACTTCTGACCCCTGAAAAGCCACATAGCCCTGTCAGTGGTGGGATGCTTACAATGCCACTGGATTCAAAGACTTTCTACCCACTGGCTTCTGGTTGTCCTGCATTTGATGTCATTGCATGTGTCTCCTGAATATTAAGATTTTTATAGACTGGTATTGGACATATGGGCTAATATCAGACTTGTGGGTTTGGACTGGATGGGTTGGGATGCTTTCTCAATGTTCATTCCTCTTGTACATAAACCTCTCCTTTTTATGCATATACATGTTTATGAATTTGTTTCTCTAGTCTACATGTACTAGCACAGTGACCCAACAGAGTACTCAATCAGTAGAACAGTCCCATTGATATTGCACACAAGTAAAATTGTGCTTAATGTCATCAAACAATAGTGACTGCAGTACATTGACAGGGAACTGCCAGAAGTTCAGGCTGGATTCAGAAGACGATATGGAAAAAGGGCTATCATTACAGATGTCAGATGGATCTTTCCTCAAAGCAGAGAATAACGGAAAGATGCTTACTTGTGTTTCATTAACTATGCAAAAGCACTTTACTGTGAAAACCATAATAAAATGTTGATAAACCTTGAGAGGAATGTGAATTCTGGACTTCATTGTGTTCATGAATAACTTGTACATATGTTCTTGCCACAATGGATATATGTATTGATTGTGATAAGTGCTGTATAAACTCACAATAAAGTGTTTTTTAAAAAGGAAAGGAAAAAGTAACAACAAAAAATTACCTTTAGATGCATGACTTTGATGGAGGTTCCCTCTCCACATAAGATTGTCTAAAAGATAGACAGACATTGGACCTCTACTAAAGTGCTCCCTCAGTGCAAGAACACTTTTTTTTTTACTGCACTGGCATTCCACAATGCTCACTTCCCTGCACGATTGTTGAAGACAAGGCAGGTGCAAAGGAAAATGTGGTGAAGAAATGGATGGTGCTCAGCTATCAAAAAATGAAGCATCTGGGATCGTAAAGGCTTGAAGATAAACAAGTGGCCATTTAACTGAGAAGCAACAAAGCCCACATGGAAGAAGCACACCAGCCTGTATGGTCATGAAGTGTTGATAGAATCAGATATCAATCATCAAAGAACAAAAACTGCATATCATTGTGAATGAGGTGGAGTGCACAGTGGACACATAAAGTCCATCTGTAGGTAACTGGACATCCCCTTACAGAAGAATTGTGGGGGAGAAGATGAGCCAGTCAGGGTGCAGTATAGGACTGATGAAGCTACAGTTTTCCATAGTTCTTTAAGGCTTCCTCTCCGTAAAGATTGTGACCCCAATTCTACCATAAAAATTCAGTTACCCCAGAGGATGTATACTGGTATAGATAGGAACTGGAAACACAGGAAATCCAGGACAGATCAACCCTTTGGGGTCAGTGGAGAGAGTGGAATATGGGAGGGTGAAGGAAAGATGGGGGGGGGAAGTGGAACTTACCACAAGAATCTACATATAACCCATTCCAGGTGGCATGGAAAACAGAAAAGTGGGTGAAGGGAGACATTGGACAGTGTAAGATATGACAAAATAATAATAATTTATAAATTATCAAAGACTCGTGAGGGAGGGAGAGGGGAGGGAAAATAAGCAGCTGATACCAAGGGCTAAAGAAGAAAAAAAAGTTTTGAAAATGAGGATGGCAAGAAATGTACAAAGGTACTTACCAAAATGGATGTATGTCTAGATTATGATAAGAGTTGCACAAGCCCCCCCCAAAATGATTTTTTTTCAAAAGAACTTGAACATGGTTCATGAGAAAGTTGTGCAAACAGAAAAAGGTATGCTGTATACCTTTTCAGTATAGGAAAGGTATATAGGTTTCAAATTAGGAAAGATATATATGAGGGTTGTATTCTCTCACAAATGTTTATTCAATCTGTATGCTGACTAAATCATCAGAGAAACTGGATTATGTGAAGAAGAAAGTAGCATCAAGATTAGAGGAAGGTTTATTAACAATCTGCGATATGCAGATGATACACCCTTGCTTGCTGAAAGTGAGGAGGACTTGAAGTACTTGCTGATACAGATCAAGGATGGCAGCCTTCTTTATGGATTATGACTCAATATAAAGAAGACCCAGATCTTCATAATAGGGTGAATAAGTAACAGCAAGAAAAACAGAGGAAATATTGAAGTTCTCAAGGATTTTGGACCCTTGGATCCACAATTAGTGTCTATGGAAGCATCTATCAAGTGATCAAAAGATGCTTTACATTAGGTAATTCTGCTGCACAAGACCTCAGAGTACTACAAGGATGTTACTTTGAAGACAAGATTTGTCTGACCCACTCAGTATTTTCAATTGCTTCATATGTATGTGAACATTGAACATTGAATAAAGAAGGCAAAAGAAGAATAGGTGCATTTTGAATTGGAAGTACCAAGGACTTCTAAAGGTATGAAGCAATCTCTATAGAAAGAGGTATGGTCAGAATACGCCCATTAGGGAAAAGTATGGCCAGCCTTTGTCTTAAAACTCTGGACAGCAGTTGCTGTCAGGAGAGACCAATTCTTGTTTGGTCTTATGTTTGGTAAAGTAGAAGGGCAGAGAAAATGAGGAAGGGCTTCAACAAAATGGACTGACACAGTGGCTGTAATGTGCGCTCAACCAAAGGAATAATGATGAGAATGATGCATGATCAGATGATGCTTTGTTTAGTTGTGCATTGGGTCACCATGGTTCAGAACTGATTTGATGACATGTAACAGCAACAACTGCAACAATGGTTTGCTTTTCTTTGAAATATGGACAGATATGGATCTCTTCCAGTTTTACGAATTTCTTGGCATAGAGATAGAATGCTTCCAATGCTTCACTATCTTGTTAAAATGTTTCAGTTGGTTTCCCAACTGAATTAAATTATATGAAGATAAATGCAGCATTCTGATTGGCAGAAGACTTTTTAGCAACTTACAATATACAGATGACATACCTTGATTTTGGAAATCAAATGAATTTGAAACACAGATTGATGAGGTTAAATATGATCAAAATATGAAAGCACTTGCTCATGATGATAATTACATACTGTACTTCAATACTAAGAGACTTCAAGACATCCCTTTCCAGCAAGAATCAATTAGAAAGTAATCAACAAATTTGCAGGTAAATTAAAATTTTTTCTTAAATCCAAGCACACTGCCATTAAATCAATTCTGATCTCATTGAACAGGATAAAATTTTCTGTATGGGTTTCCAAGGCTTTAACTCTTTACAGGCATACTTTTGAACTGGTGACCTTATTGCTAGAAGGCCAATTCATAACCACTATATTACCAGAGGTCTTTACAGAATAACTAAACTTCCCAATTAATCAATTTGATCTGCTAGGCATATAGGGAGCCTGTATCCACCCAAAGCAAACTAATGTATTCCAGAGTATATCGAATTAGGCCACAATCCTAGCATCAATACATTTGAAGGCATCAAGATACTACAGGCCACTTTTTTAAAGATCACACTGCTATACAATTAGAAATCAACCTTAAGAAGATCAACTCAAAAGATCAATTATATTTAAATTCAACAGCCTTTAAAATATAAACCACTTGGTAACTGAAGACATAAAGACCATGATTTCAAAATTCCTTAAAACAAATGGGAACAAAAATACAATGTCCCCAAATTTCTGGGACATAAAAAAGCAGTACTGAGAGGGCAATTTACAATTACAAGTACACATACATAAGAGAATCAGAGAATTAAAATACACACCTTACACATCAACAACAATTGGAACAAGACCAGCAAAACAAATCGCCAGGTATTAGAATAAAGGAAGTAATAAAGATTAACAAGATAATAAATAAATGAGTATATCAGATAATTATAACATCTGTAGAAAGATCACCAAGTCAAAAACCCTTTTTTCCCTCCTCTATAATGTATATGAGTACTTTTTTGTTGTGAATATATATGTAACAAATCATTTCCCATTTTAAGATTCTTCACTTATACCATTCAGTGACATTAATCATGCTTAACATGCTGCTAAATCATTATTAATATCCAGTTCTAAATTTTCACATTAACATTGACAGAAGTAACAAACATTAACTTACTGCTGTTATTTTGGCAGTCTCCTGTCTCCCCTATTCACCTACCACTTGCAATCAATAATAAACTTTGTTCTCTATACACTTGCTTATGCTAGACATTTCCTTTAGCTAGAATTATTTTTAAATTAGAATTATCATAATGGGGGCATATTTATATTTAATAAATATACCAGCTATAAACCTGGAGAGGAATTATGGAAATTAATGAGGCTCTTCATAAAATTTATTAAGCCTAAAACATTTCCATCATTCTCCTTTAATTTCTTTAAAAAGTAGAATTTAGGCATGATGTATTTGCTGAATTTCAGGGCAGCAATCCAAAATAAAATAGAAATAAGAATTCTCTCTTTTGAAGTACATGATTTTTGTTTACCTTTCTAAATGCTGATTTATCACTTATCTGTCATGAAGAAGCTAGAAAAACATTTCAAAATCATATTAAAGAGATGCCTAAGACCATTCATAAGGAAGAGAGAGATAGCTATGCCCAAACTACCATCACCAATATGATCACTTACTTGAATTCCAGAATCTCAATAAATTCAGGATTTTTCAAGGTCATCTGAAAGTCGCCTAAAAGTCTGCAAGAGGTTTAGTAGTGTTTCTATACCGAGAGTCAGTAACAGATATACTCCCATCAGAACAAGTACAATCCTACTCAAGGCATCCACCTATTGCCTGCAGTTGCAAACAGTTGTGCTCTCCATTTCAATAGCTCTCTGTTCAAATTCATCTGCAGCTCCTCCTTACATCACCCAAGGTTCCACATTATGATAGCCAGAGATAGGTTTCAACATGATATTGTTGTCATAGCTTCAAGTACTTGTTTTCCCAAATAAAGATTCACTTTGAGAGGCCCAGAATAAGCTTCCCAGCAAGAGGTAATTTTATTGAGACTGCAAAGAGGGCGGAAAAACCTGGCCAAGCCAGCCTGGCAGGTTCTGGAGGGCGTTTTTGTTCTCTGCATCTGTGAAAGGGACTTTTTAATAATTGTGTGCAGGAGATTGTTCTGAAATTCTCACTGGGTGTTGGGGAAATGAAGTCCTGAGATACTGCACAAACACTGTGCATGCTCTGTCCAAATCTACGCTCCCATACCCTGTCACAATATGACTTATTCTAAATTATTTCTGAGATAAGATGTTTATCTTTCTGTATGTCTGTGGGAAGAACTGTGGGTATTTCCTCCTTGACACCTTTCTCAATGTTGTAAGATTGCCAGCAAATGACTTCAGGGGAATCCCTCTTCCTAAAAGTGAATATTAATAATAATAATAATTAGGCCCCACAGGTTATCATCGTAAACACACTTTGGGCATTTATCCCTGCAGCTCTGCTGATAACTCTTTCTCACAGAATTGAGTTTTGATTCTGATAGTTGTGGTTCACTCAGCTTGATGTAGGGCAGGAGGAGCACTTGAAGAATAACATTCATAGTTTGCTTTACCCAAAGGAATTAAAAATTCCATTAACTATCTTTAAACCATGTCCAAAATTGGTGATAAGTAGAGACCACTATAAGGACACAGGACAGGTATAAAATGAGGTTAGTGTAAACAAGCCTAGAGAGTCAGAGATGTTGTCATTGTTAAGTGCCATTGAGTTGGCTCTGACCCTACGTACACCAGAATGAAACACCACCTGGACTTGTGCTAGCCTTACAATTATTCCTGAGCCCATTGATAGAGTCTCTGTATTGATCCATCTTCTCCAAGGACTTCTTTTTCACTGTCCTTCCAGTTTTCCAAACATGACATCCTTCTCCAATAACTGGTCTCCCCTGGCAACATCTCCAAAATATGTAAGAAGAAGTCTAGCCATCTTTGCCTCTACGGAGGTTTCCGGCCTTACTTCTTCTACGACAGATTGGTTTGTCCATTCTTCTCTGGCACCACAATTCAAATGCAGTTATCCTTCTATAGTCTTCCTTATTAATGTCCACAAGAAAACTGGGGAACCAGCTATGTCAGGATGCAAGTTAGGACAATTAAAAAGAATAAAGAGGCAAAGAATAGTATAATTACAGAACAAATGGAGAAAGGATGAAATAGATTTCAAGATAGAACACACAACTTATAACTTGTGGGAAAATAGATTACATTGTGTTGTTGTCTATCAAGTTCTGTCCTTATGTACAACAGGCTGAGACACTGTGTGGTTCAATCCCATCGTCACAAAGCTTTGAGCTCATTGTTTCAGTCGCTGTGTCAATCCATCCTGTTCAAGGTATGTTTTGCTTCCCCACTACTCAACTAAGCATGATGTCATCTTTCTTTTTCATATAACTGTTATTCTTATTATTTTTCAGCTTGAATAAATAAAGTGAGAGGATGCAGCACTGACATAATTATTTTCTAATTTTAAACCATGCAGTGTTTCTTTGTTCCATTACCACAACTGCCTCTTGATCCACGTACAAGTTTATGGCTCTCTTCTAGTTAGTTTGAGAGTAGCTGTCTTACAAATATTCTGGCTTAGATAAGTCAGTGCTTTCAGGGTTTAATCAGATTGTTGAAACAACTTAATTGGCATTCCATCCATTTCTGGAGCCTGGTTTTTGGCTACTGTTTCCAGTGCAGCTTGGACTTCTTCCGTTAGTTCTTGTGCACATGCCGCTTCTTGAAATGATTGAATATACACGAGTATTTTTGTGCAATGACTCCATAGTGTATTCTTAACATCTTTGGATGCTTCCTCCATCTCAGTATTTTAACCATATAATGCTTCAACATTGCAACTCAAGGCTTGATTTTTTTCCTGTGTTTCTCTCCATTTAAGACATGCTAAAGCTGTTTTTTCTTTTTTGATTCTAAACTCCAGGTCTACACATTTTGTTATAATATTTTACTTTGCATTCTGGAGCTGCCTTTTGAAATTTTCTATTAAATCTCTTTGACTTCAACATTTCTCCATTTACCTTAGATACTTTAGAATTAAGAGCAAGATCAGAGTCTCTTCTGACATCCACTTTGATCTTTTCTTTCTATCCATTTAAGAGGTATTTTAATTGACCTTTCATTTTCTTCATGTAGAGTGCTTTGGGTAACAGTCCATAGCGCATAAGGTCTTCTGTCATTACTGTTTAATGTATCAAATCTGTTGTGAAATATTCTCAAAGTCAAAGTGGAATAGTCTCAAGGTTGTATTTTGGACTAGTTTTCATTTTCTTCAACTTCAACTTACATTTGACCAATTCATAGTCTCTTCCACAATCAGTCCTGGCCTGGTTTGATGATTCTGATATTGAGCTTATCCATCTTCTCTTCCCACAGATGTATTCAATTTGATTCCTATGTATTCTGTCTGGAAAATATATGTACATACTTTCCTATTGACAAAAAGTATTGTGATGAAGACATCATTGATCTTCAAAATTCCAGCTTCACTTCTGTCACCTCTATTCATATTTTCCAACTACTGTTTCTTCCTCTGTGTTTTCAACTTTTGCTTTCCAGTCATCAATAGTCAATAATGCACCTTGATTGCATGTCTGATCAGTTTCAGACTGAAGACATCCAATGGTAAGATTCTTCTATTTCTGCACCACCAGCTTTGGTAGTTGGTGAATACAGTTGAATAATGGATGCATTGGTTGGACTTCCTTGCATGTAGATAGATGTCATCCTATTACAGATAGCATTGTACTTTGAGATAATTCTTGAAATAGTCTTTTTAAGGATGCAATGCCTCTTGATAGTTTTGTTGCGACTAGTCCATTCCTGACATAGTAAACCATATGATTTTCTGAGTCAAAGATGGCCAATACCACTCCGTTTCAGCTCAGTAACACTTAGAATGTTCATCTTTTGAACTCCATTTAATTTTAATGATTTCTGAGTTTCCTAGATTCATACTTCTTACATTTCAAGTGCCAACTATTAATTGATATTTCAGCTGCTTTCATTTTCTGTTGTGCCCCATCAGCAAATGCAGGTCCTAAAGATATGACTCTTGCATCCTCTAGTCCATCCGCATCACTTAGGTCAGCTCTCCTTTGAGAAGGCTGCTCTTTCTCAGTCATATTCTGACCCGAGGGGCTCATCTTCTGGCACTCTCTCTAACAAAGTACTGCTTCTGTTTATGAGGTTTTCAGAAAAGAAAAGAAAGTGGCATCCATTGGGTTTATAGTGGCTAATTCCTTTGATATCAGCTGCCTATTCCTTCTTGCTAATCTGCTATTAGTCTGGATGCTCTGCAAAAACTTATTCACTTTGGGTGACTCTGCTGATATTTGAAATACAAGTGACATAGCTCCAAGCATCACAACAGCACACAACATACCACTGCACAACAAACTGACTGACAAGCATTGGGACGGAGGATCTAGACCAAGGAAAAAGTAAGCAAGCTTTCCCACAGGATTCACTAATATTGGAATTAGGCCCAGAATAAGTATGTTATGCCCATCTTACTTGTTTTATGATCTCATCATGAAAAAGATTACATTGTGTTTAGTCACTTATTGGGGGATTGCCACGTCTTAACTGACAGGTATTTGAGAGTCTTGGACCAGTCACATTGACACAGAAATTTAACTATCATCATTTTCCCCTTGCGAACACAGCTGCACCAGAAACTAAAAACTAATTCACTGCCATTGATTCGATATTGCCTCCTAGTTAACTGATAGAGCAAATTAGAACTGACCTTCTGAGTCCCTAAGACTTTTCTTTTTCATTTCCTTTTAAAATATAAATTAGGTGAGGGTTTATATTTCAGATTATCAACTTTATATTCAACAATTTAAGTTACTAATCAAGTTCTCTAATAGTTTTTTCTTGCTTGTGTTCATTGCTAGTTATGTAATTATTTTTTAATTAATGAAAAATACACAAAACAAAACATTCTTCAATTCAACTACTTATGTATGTATAATTCAGTCCCATTGATTATATTCTTTGTGTCTTACAACCAAAATTTATATCCTTTTCCAAATTATTCCACTATCATTAACATACACTTAAGGCCTCCAAAGCAAAAATCTTTCCCCCTTCATCCACAGTAATCATTGGTCAAGGTTTTTTTCCTAGCTGTTTTCTTGAAATAATGTTCATGCATCATACACTTATATAGACAATTGGATTTTAAAGAGTTCTTTATACATGACCATAATCAGTTCTAATGGTCTTTTCTTCCTACAATCATTTTCTGCTCCCCAAATACACCATGCCTTCTCACGTTCCATGCCCCACTCCACCCCTAGTTCCTGATAAAAAAATCCATCAGTCATTATCTCTATGAACCCATATCTGTGTTTCAAAAACTGCAGAATCGGCAGGAAAAATGCAACAGAAAGAAGAAAAATAGAAAGATTAAAAATAAAGACAAAGAGTAAGAAGAAAAACCCACTAACAATATTTAAAAAACTAGAGAAGAAATTTCTGCTGTGGAACAAGAGAGTGAGATGTAAGTCTGCAGCTAGACCCAGGTTGAGTCTAGAGGAAGGTCAATTGACCAAGTATCATATTATACCATGGTTTCCATTTACCATAATCAAGTTTACAATAATCTCTGTCTGATAGTAAAGCTGTTCCAGTCCTTTACCTGTGGAGACCTGACAGAGGCTTAATCTGATTAAATACTCTTCATATGCATTTTTTACTGTTGTATTCCATAACTTTTTATAAATTGGGTGTTTGCAATTTAAGTTCTGATACTTTTCCCTTCATCATATTTGCATTCTGTTATCATTTTGAATCACACAGGTCTTTTTCAATGTAAAATTAGTTGACACCTCACTTAGATGATTGCTGGTTTGAATATAAACCTTTAAGACCCCAGACACTATTCCAGGGGATAGCCAGACACTGTCTGTTACCTTCACCACACATTGGTGTAGCAGCAGCCTTATCTTCAGTAATCTTTTCATGAAGGTGAATATGGAGCAGAGTCATCCTGTAAAAATAAGCTGTTCTTGAATTATGGCTAGAATTAAGTGGGAGGCCAGAATCCCTCTGCTTGTGTACAACATATAAACAACTCTGCTTTATTTTGGTGATCATATGACAAAAAGAGAAAGCAATAAGAAGAACAGTAAAACAAAAAACAAAAACAAGCCAACATACAAAGAAACAAAACAGATAAACGTTTTGATTCATCCTCGTGAGGTATATGGTGATTGCATTGATAACATCAATAATTTAGCCAAAGACATAGAATTTATGATACTATTGATATGGGTAGTTTATTTATGTACAATCCCACTGTAAACAGGATCCTTTGTACAATTGATTTCTTAATTGATTTGGCTCTGCTCATATTGAACATGGAGTGCTAGGGAAAATTTCCTATATTATTATTTCTTACAAGTGCAGTTTGTTGCCTATCAAATTAAAACTTGACATACAAATACAGTGGGAGCATTGAGGTACTAAATATATGGTGATTCTTATTGCCTTTTCATTGGAAAACCATTATGCCAGGGATCCCATTTATGTTAGTCTGGATAAACTAGAGAAACAAATCCATGGAAACTCACATTTATATAAGAGAGAATTTTATATAAAGGGCACGAGTACATTAAGAAAGCATCCCAACCCATTGCTGTCCAAGCTGGTAAATCCAACATTAGCCCATATGTCTGACACCAATCTACAAAGTCCTCTTCAATCTCACAAAACACATGCAATGGCACTGACTGCAAGAAGACAACTGACTCATTGAGCATGCAATCATCTTAGCACTGGCAAGGGTCTATAAATGGCTGTTCCAGGATCCAGGGTTGCATCAAAAAGTCCATGTGGCTTCTCCTCAGGGATGTCTCGCAGGAAGTGAGCCTTGCAAACTGACACAGGGAAATGGGTAAGGCAGCTATACCTTGATGTCACCACCAAAGAGCAAGAGAGCTGAGAATCAGGAAAGTGAGGCTCATCAAGTCATTTATCTCTCCATCCTTCAATTAGTCCCTCATGTGTTTATTGTCCAGTTTGGCACAATAAACCTTAACTATCTCACCACCCAAGTTCAATGACTGACATTTCCACAGTATTGGGATAACCATTCTTAGATTTCTCTCTCATTAGAGTATTCCAGTCCTAAGTCCAAGGGTGCAGGGAGTCTTGAGATAAGGCTCAGTTCTCTCAATCAGTCTACATTGAATCCTTCTGGTGAGGCCCTAAGTTGCCTATAAAGCCAGTGCCTAAGGTCATCATAGTGACTAGTCCATGGCATGATTCACTGAGGATGGGGTTGAAACATATTTATAGTATCCATACAGGAACATAGAATTGCAGGATTGCCACAATTATTATTTCGCATCCCTTCCCAATCTGACATTGTTCCATCCCATTTACCCACAGCACCCACCAAGAGACATATCAGTGCCTCCTCAAATTTGCATGCTCCCTTCTCCTTGTCTTATGTTGATTTTCTAGTAATGTTCTCTTCTCATGCCTGTGGAGGTCCTGTTAATTTGTCACAGTCTTGTCTCAGTGTTGTATGGCCTCAAGTTGATGGTTTTCTCCTTTTTCCCCATCTTGAAGGAGTGACCTCAGGTAGTGTGGCTTCCCCTTTCAAGGTGGCTCTTATTTTCTAAGATTTGTTTGATTAGTGTTTCTACTTAAAGTAGTAGAGTCACACAATATGTGTCCTTGTTTAGAAAAATGAATCATTTTATTGGGGGCTCTAACAGCTCTTAAAACAATTCATATATCAATTGCATCTAAGACATTTGTACAAATGTTGCCATCATTATTTTCAAAACATTATCTTCTACTGACTAACCTCACTCACCATAATGGTTTCTAGGTCCTTTCCTGTCATGAGGTGCTTCATGTTTTCATCAGTTTTTTAAGGATGGATTGCATTCCATTGTGTGACTATAGCATGGTTTCTTTATCCATTCTTCCATTGTAAACATTTGGGCTGCTTCCAGTTTCTTGCTATTGTGAATTGTGCTGCTGTAAACTTGGGAGAGCATACATCCACTTGTGTGTGTCTCATTTCTTTCTAGTGTTTATATAGTAGTGGTATTGTTGGAGCAGGTGGGATTTCAATTCCCAATTGCTTTAAGTATTGTCATCATTTTCCATAGTGCTTATATCCATTTCAGCAAGTCCCATTCATCTTTCTTATTTTCCGTTGTGTGTGTCTTCTTCAAAATACTTGGCAGTCTCTCTCTGCTCTGCAACAGGGCCTGTGTTTTCCAGATTTCTCATTGATACTCCCCCCTCCCCACCCTGACTGCCCTTAGCTCTCATTACCCCTCAGTCCTGATGCTTGTGCAACCCTTTAAGAAACAGCAGCTGAGCAAGTATCCTTCATAGCTAGGCCACATTTATCACAATGGTTTGGACTCATAGCAGAAAGTGCACAAAAATGACCTGGCCTATAAAGTCTGCAATGTTGGTTATGTATGGGTACTTCTGTTTCCAGGTTGCTAGGATCATGTCCTGGGAAGCTCTACTAAGGGACTCCAAATTGATTCCTGAATCAGAACCCCTCAGGTTAGGGTGGAGTTGCAGACCAGAAAGTATAGCAAATTAAAGTTCCTCTGACTTTATCATCAGCATGCTCTCATTGATAATATGGATAGCTCTGGGGCTTACATTTGGGTCTTTAATCCTTCTTGAGTTTATTTTTCACTATGGGGAGAGATATGGGTCTTGTTTCACTTTTCTGTTTATGGAGATACAGTTTGTTCAACATCATTTGTTTAAGAGGCTTTGTTCCATTGGATATTTCTCGGTCCTTTGTTGAAGATTAGTTGCCTGTTGGCTGATACATGTATGAGTTCTCTGTTCTGCTCCATTGGCCTATATATCATTGGTTATACCAGTACCAGGCTCATTGACTACTGTGCCTATGTAGTAGGTTTTTTAAATCAGGTAGTGCTAGGACTTCTACTTGATTCTTCTTGTTAAGAAGTTCTTTGCTTATCCTGGGTCTTTTGCCTATTGTGGTAGATACATAATCTGGTGTTATTTAGGGATTTGGAAAGATTAAGAGTGAAGGGGAGGATTCTAGTCTGTCAATCAGATGACAGCCAAAGAGGTCTCTGTGGACATGGCCTTCCCCTGAGAATTCTCTGAAAACTCTGCTATTTCTTCCTTGGAGGTAGGAGAGACTCTTCCTCATAATTTCAGTAGAGAAGACTCTCTACTGACAAGGCTGACTCCTTGGGAGATATTGCAGCTAACAAGACACATGGAACTAAGCTAGTGCCCTCAGCTGAAGAAACTACATGGACCTACCCTGATGTAACCAAACCTCTGAAACTGAGAAGCCACATAGAGACTGAGAGGTAAACTGAGTCACAAGAAGAGGGACAAAGATGACTAACTGAAAGGACAAAGGGAGAGCAGAAGCAGAAATAATTTTATTGGGGGAGCTCTTTGGCAAAGCCCCATAATCTAGCAAGTAGCTTAGAGGAATTGAGGACTTTGTCCAAGTTCTGGGGTTTTTAAAGGAAAGCCGGTTTTGAAACTTGGAATGGTTGTAGCATTGCTCCAGTGGCGACTTTTGATTTCTTAACTACTCCTGACTCTTTAATGTAGTAGCAACACTTTTCTCCTAGAAATATGTACTTACCTTCCTTGTCAGCTGTTAACAGACCCAATGCACAAGGGTTTTGAAGGGTTACCTGTGCCAGAGATGTAAGCTGTCACTGTAAGGAGGTGAGAGACTCTGAGGTGGAATTTATGACCAACTGGAGTTGTTTGTTTGTTAAAGTTCTGTGTTTGGAGCGTGATGAACCCCAATGTCCTGCTGCAAATCCCTGCTGCTGCCAGGGAGGAGGCAAAACTAAGGTTTACCAGAACAGGTAAGAATACAGTCTTTTGGTTGCAGGGAACAGAACTAGTTATTAAATTTTACAGCCATTCAAACTCTGATTGTATATATCTGGTCAGTTTTGGTACTAGGCCAACTGGGAGACAGGGGTATGGTGTAGAACGATTGACATTATAACAGCACCTTTGAGTTGTTGCTACAGGGAGGTTAGAGTGACTGAGAGGGATTAGGGAGTCCTGTTGTGGAGAAATTTATACATTTAAAGTTGCGCGGAGATTTGCACAGTTCTATTGCATTGAAAAAATTGTCTGGATAATAGTTAAGTCTACAAACCCCAAGCAGAGAAAGACCATCTTCATTCTGATTTGTGAAGTAATAGACTAGCTGTGGCTAGATATTGGGCAGTGACAAGGAAGGGATGGGAGAGGGGTGAGGCTCATTTGAATCAGTCAGGCTGTGAGTGACTTTGTTTCCTCTTTCACTGCCCCGTATAACTAGAGAATCATCAGCTTGATGTTCTTCCCATTTTCCACACTGTAATCTTTCTTATAATGAACGCATTCACTTTTCCATTCTTCATCAGCTTATTGGCAAAGAGTTTTCCATAAACTTTAAAGTTTTTTCACATTCTGGTACAGCCACACATTCTTTTTAAAAAACTTATTGGAATTAGTTTATTTTTCCCAATTATTTTATTTGAGGCCATTAAAGCTCTTATAACACTCAATACACCATTTGAATCAAGCATATTTGTACACATATTGCCATATTCATTTTGAAATATTTTCCACTTGAGCCCTTGGTCTAAGCTCCTCCTTCCACCCTCTCCCTTTTATTTAATGGCTCATTTTATTGGGGGTTCATCCAACTCACATCATGATCTATATATGATCAATTATATGCTGGCCACATTTGCACACTTACTGCCATCATCGCTCTCAAAACATCCTCCCTCCACTTAGACCCCCTAGTATCAGCTCCCTTCTTTCCTCCCTCCCCCATGTCACTCTGCCATACTCCTCTATTGTTTCCAGTACTCCCCTTGTGGAGCTTTTCGGGTTTTCCATATATAGAATCATATCATAGTCAAATAATGATAATTTCACCTCTTCCTTCCCCAGAAGTATACCTTCCATGTCTTTTCTTTGCCTTATGCTGTTAGCCAAAACCTCCAGTTCAATATTGAATAAGAGTGGGGAAAAGGGTCATACTTGTCTGGTCCCCTTTTTCAGTGGGATTGTGTTTGTCTTTTCTTCATTGACTTTCACATTGAATCTTGGTTTTTCATATATCTTATACTATCTTGAGGAATTTTCCTTCTATTCCTACCTTCTTGAGTGTCTTTAACAGGAATTGGTGTTGGATATTATCGAATGCTTTTTTTTGGCATCTATGGATATAATAATATGATTCTTATAGTTTTTCATGTCAATATGGTGCATGATACTAATGGTCTTTCATATGTTGAACCACCCCTGCATTCCGGGTATGAACCCCACTGGGTCATGGTGAATTTTTTGTTTTATATATTTTTGTATTCTATTGGCCAGTATTTTATTAAAGATTTTTGCGTCGATATTCATTAGGGATATTGGTCTGTAATTCTAAATACTTGTGGGATCCTTGCCTGGTTTTGGTATCAGTGTTATACTGACTTCATAGAAGGAGTGTGTGAGTTTGCCATCTTTTTCTATGCTTTGGAAGAGCTTGTGTAGGATTGGTGTCAGTTCTTCCCTGAATACTTTGTAGAATTCCCCTGTAAGGCCATCTGGTTCAGGTGATTTTGTTGTTGTTGTTGGTAATTCCTTGATAACCTTGTCTAATTCTTCTAATGTTATGGGTCTGTTAAGATTCTTGACCTCCACTGGGGATAATCTAGGGAGAGATGGTTTTTCCAAAAATTTACCCATGTCGTCCAAGTTGTTGAATTCATTGAAGTACAGACCTTTGTAGTACTGTGTAATTATCCTTTTGATATCATTAGGGTCAATGGTAATGACCCCTCTTTCATCCCTTATTCTTTCTATTGAAATTTGTCTCTCCTTTCTTTGGTTAAGTCTGCCAACTGTGTGCCAATTTTATTAATTCTTTTGAAGAACAAAAAAATTTTTGTTTTCCTGTTTTCTTATTTTCCCTCTCCTGAATCTCAGCCCTGATTTTTATTATTTCTTTTCTTTTGCTATTAGTGGAATTGTCCTGCTGACTCTGCTCTAGTCATTGTAAATTCTATGCCAACATATCAGTCATGAGACGCTCTTCCTTTTTCTGGTGTGCCTGTATTGTTATGAAACTTCCTCTGAAGACTGCCTTTGCTGTGTCCCATAAGTTTTGATATGATGTGCTTTCATTCTCATTGGGTTCTAGAAATTTTTTAATTTCACCTCTGATCTGGACCAGTACGTATTCCTTTTGCAATAGAGAATTATTCATTCTCCAATTGTTTTCTCTAGTTTTCTTCATCTTCCTTTTGTTGATTTCCAACCTTTTGGCACAGTGGTCTGAGAGAGATCTGTATGATATCAATGTGCTCAAATTTATGTAGAGTCACCTTATATCTCAGAATGTGGTCTATCTTAGAACATGTTTCATGTGGGGATTAAAAGAATGTGGGTTGTTTTTTATTTGGATGAAAAAACCCTGTATGTATCTACTAACTCAAATTGTCCAATTATAGTGTTTAGATTTCTTGTCTCCTTGATGAGTTTCTTTCCTTGTGACCTGTCTTTCTCAGATAGTGGTGTGTTGAAGCCACCCACTCTAATTGTTGAGGCTGTAATTTCTTTTTCCATCATATAAAATTTTTGGTTTATGTATTCAGCAGGTCTTTCATTCAGAGAATATATATTTAAAATGTTTATTGGATCATTGTCTACCATTCCCTTAAATATTAGTGTCCCTCTTTATCTCTTATTATGGTTTGCACTTAGATGTCAATTTTATCTAAGATTAGGATTGCTACCCCTGCTTTTTTTGAAGTGCTGATTGAACTGTTGTTGGAATATTTTTCTCCAGCCTTTGATTCTCAATATATTTATTTGTGTGTGATCTTAAGATGTGTCTCCTGTAGGCAGCAGATGGAGGGGTTGTGTTTTCTAAGCCAGTCTACTAATCTCTGTCCCTTAAGGCCTGAATTCAATCCATTGATATTTAGGATTATTACATCTATCTGTGCATTCTGTGTTGTCATTTTATCACTCTTGGGTTGGATGTTTCTTTTTCTCCATGGGTTGTGTCCATGTCTGTTTGTAATTCATTCTTGCCTTTCTTCAGTCTCTAACCCAGAGTTATCTTGGGGGCTGTTATCTCTTTGATGGTCTCTGGGTAGAGTCTTTCTGTGTGGCAGTCTCTTGTGTGTGTTTGGTGATTGTTGTTCTTCTGTCCCTGATGGGTTGGTGAGGATCTTTTGTAGGGCTGGATTCCTTTTAGCATATTTTCTGAAATTTTCCTTGTCTGGGAAGACTCTCTCTTCTCCATCAATTTTGATAGATAATTTGACTGGATAGATTATTCTTGGATTTGCATGGTTTTCCTGCAATTTTCGAAATATGCAGCTCCACTCTCTCCTCTTCTTCATAGTTTCCATCGACAGGTCTGAGCATATTTTTATCTGATTCCCCTTGTATGTGATTGCCCGTTTTTCCCAAATAAAAATTATTTTCTCATAATTTTCTCTTTTTCCTCATAATTGGAGAGTTTAACAACTTGATATTTTCTTCTTGGGGTTCAGTCTAGTTGGCATTATTTCAGCCTCTTTTATGGCTATCTGGTTTTCATTCATTAAGCTAGGGAAATTTTCCTCCAAGCATTCCATCATTATTTTGGATGTTGGCTTCCTTGATGCCTCTTTTGCTGACACACTGATAATTCTAATGTTGTTTCTTTTCATAGCATCAGCCAGGCTTCTAATAATTTCTTCTGCTTCTTGCCTTTTTTTTTTTGGGGGGGGGGCATCACTGCACTCCAGTGGTGGGAGTAGGAGGCCCAGCACCACTGCTGGAATTGAACCTCCGTCCCAGTGGGCCGCAGTCCCGCATACAACCACTACGCCACCGGGGCTCAACCCTCTTCTGCTTCTTTCATAGACTTGTTAGATGATTTTTTTCTCCCATTTATTAATTTCTACTTGTGAGTTCTTGAGGTCACTTATCCTGTTCTCTGCCTCCTCCATTCTCTGGGCGAAATCTGAGAGCTTACTATTAGTTTTTGTTAGCTCACTCCTTAGTTCTTGGATTTCCCTTTGGTGCGTGGCCTTTATCTCTTGTATCAATTCTTCTTTCTTCTCTAATACTTTG
>PVJH01021833.1:0-37921 GCA_004026705.1 Nesogale talazaci
GGGGAATCATTAAAGGAAGATAGAACACACAGAGTCACTGTACCAAATAGACCTAATCATCATTTAACCATTTCAAGAGGTAGCATATGATCAAGAACCAGTAGTCCTGAAGGAAGAAGTCCGAGGTAAACTGAAGGCATTATACAAACAACAGAGCTCCAGGAGCTGACATAGTACGGAAATGATTCAATACTCTGATGAAGCACTGGAAGCACTTGTCTGTACAAAGAAATTTGGAAGACTACTTCCTGGCTAAATGACTGGAAGAGATCCACATTTTTTCCAATTCCAAAGAAAGATGACCCAACAGAATGCACAGATTGTAGAACAGTATTATTAGTGTCCTATGCAAGTAAAATTTTTTTGAAGATCAATAACACTTGCAGCAGTATATTGACAAGAAGAAACCATAAATTAAGGCCGGATTGAAAACAGGACATGAAAGAAGGGATATCATTGCTGGTGTCAAATGGATCTTGGCTAAAAGCAGAGAATTCCATAAAGATGTTTACTTGTAGCTTGTACCAAGGGCTCAAGTGGAAAATGTTTGGAAATGTATGTGGCAACATGTATGCAAATGTGTTTGATACAAATGATGTACTGAATGTTGTAGTAGCTGTAAGAGCCCCCAATAAAATTAAAAAAAAAAAACCTAATCAGAAAAAAAAGATGTTTACTTGTGTCTTACTGACTATTCAAGGACATTTGACTGTGTAGATCATAACAAACTATGGATACTTTGAGAAGAGTTGGTATTCCAGAATACTTTATTGTGCTTATACGATCAAGAGGCACAACAAGGGACATGGTTTAAAATCAGAAAAGGGATGTCTCAGAGGTGTATCCGCTCACCATATAGATTCAGTCTATGTGCTGAGCAAATCATGAGAAGTTGATTATATGAAGTAAACTGAGGCAACTTGGTTGGAGGAAGGCTTATTAACCTGTGATAGGCAGATGGCTCAACTTTGCTTGCGCAAAGTGAAGAGAACTTGAAACACTTGATGATGATCAAAGATTGCAGCCTTCAATTTGGATTACAACTCAACGTAAGAAAGGCCAGAAACCTCACAATCAAGACCAATAGGTAGCATCATAATACATGACGAAACCACCGAAGTTCTCAAGGGTCTCATTTTGCTCATGAAGGAAGCAGCCAAGAGATTGACCAATACATTGCATTGCATAATGCATTGTGACCAATGCATAATGCATAATGACCAATACATTGCATTGAGTAAATATGCTGCACAAGATCTCTCTGAAGTATTGCAAAGCAAAGATGTTGTTTTGAGGACTACGGTGGGCCTGGCCCAAAGCCGTGGTATTTTCCATGGTTTTATATGCATGTGAAAGTTGGATACTCAATAAGGAAGAGCTAGGAAGGATGCACACGTGAATTGTGGTGCTGGTGAAGAATATTGAAACATGACATTGTCTCACATACCCTTGTTACCAGGAGAGACCAGTCTCTGGAGAAGGACATCATGCTTGGTATTGCAGAGGGGCCGTGAAAAAGAGAAGACCCGCAACGAGTGGATTGACATAGTGGCTACCGTGATGGCTCCACCGTACCAATTGTGAGGATGGCACACAACCGAGCAGTGTTTCATCGTGGGGAGCACAGGATCCGTGTGACTTGCAGCCAACTCAGTGGCACCTTATAGCAACAACTTTCTGGAATATCGTTTGTAGTGAAACTTAGTCTTCCACTAGTTAAAATAATGCAGCTTCTAAAACATATATTTTTGGGGCTGAGCCCCGGTGGCGTAGTGGTTGTGCGCGGGACTGTGGCCCACTGGGATGGAGGTTCGATTCCGGCTCCTAGGAGCAAAGGCTGGGCCTCCTACCCACCACCAGGGCAGTGATGCCTAAAAAAAAAAAAAAAAAAAAAAAAAAACATTTTTAATTCGTCTGATTTTTAAAAATTCATCTAATTTGCTGACACCAGCTAATCTAGTTTTAAACTTCTTGCCTCTTAATTTTTTTCCCCAGAATTCTTTTGGGTTCAACAATAACTTATACAAGGGCGTAGTGGTTGTGTGTGGGACTGCGGCCCAGAGGGTTGGTGGTTCAAATCCTGCAGCAGCTCTCCAGGAGCAAGGCTGGGCCTCCTAGTCCCACCAGGGGTCAGTGATGCACACACACACACACACACACACACACACACACACACACAAAACAACTTATATGAGTCAAGAAAAACACGCTCTTTTAGTGCCTTCCGCTGGTTACATAATCATTTGCCTTTCTGTTCCTACAGAATTAGCAAAGCTTTAAACCGAGGAACTTAGTTTCTTAGGATTCAGTCAGAGATCCTACTATCATGAGTTTATAGCCCTAAAATGGTAAGGGCCTTCTATTTTTTTTTTAACTTAGTACAAAGTATTTGAGTTTTACAGGTATTTTTCTTTCTTTCTTTTTTTTTTTTTTTTGTGGCATCACTGCCCTGTTGGGAGTAGGAAGTCCAACCTTCCTCCTGTAGAGCTTCTACTGGATTTGAACTCTCAACCCTCTCAGTCCCGTACACAACCACTAGGCCACCAGGTATTTTCAAAAGCAGTTTTGCATACTTCATTTTAAAAAGCCTGAGATTATGGGAGAGTCTGAACATTTCTAAGATTCAGATAATATTAATAGCAATAATAGGTAGCTGCCAATTCTGTTGGAAGCTGTTCTTTTATAATTTTTATCTTTGGGGATAAATTTCATGGTAAAATAATTCAATCATTACTTATTAATAAGGTTACAGATTTTATCAAGAATTTCCTTATTTTTTTCTTTTAACATTTTAGTACAATTTAATTTCATTTAATAGTTTAATTTTAATAATTTTAAGTGAACAGTAGCATAAATACTATTCATAATGTTGTGCAACCATCACGACTGCCTGTTTCCAAAACTTTAATCTTTATACTGTTGTCCCCCCCTGCATTGTGGTAAATATGATGGATAAGTCATAAGTGTTGCAATTTGGGTTCTTGTCCATTTTTGCTTACATTTAGCCCAATGTTATCAGTGGATGTCCACAGACAAGTTCACCCAGAGATATACTTAATCTTGTTAGGGTAACTTAAATAAAAAAGTACAATCTAAACAGGGGCTTAGGAGGGAATATGCTTGAGCCAGTTAAATTCGAGACAGAACAATCAGCTCTGAAGGTCATGCTGACTCTGTTTTTTGAGATTACAAAGGAGTAATCTTGATAGGTTTTCTTAAAGGACACTGTATGATCATGGGGGCTTATTATGAAGAAATTTTAAGAACACTGAAAACTGCATTGGTTGGAAAAAGACCAAGAAAGGTGTGTCAATTTTTTTCCCATTACAACAATGCAAAAGCTTGTTCTTCCAAGGTAGCAAAGACTATCCTACAAAAATTTCACTTAAAAACCTTATCATCGCTGAGCGCCGGTGGCGTAGTGGTTGTGCGCAGGACTGCCGTGCACTGGGCTAGAGGTTCAATTCCCGCTCACAGGAGCAAAGGCTGGGCCTCCCACTCCCACCACCAGGGCAGTGATGACTTAAAATAAATAAATACATAAAAAATAAATTAAAAAACCCTTATCATCTCCGGGCTGAGCCCCGGTGGTGTAGTGGTTGTTCGCGGAACTGCGGCCTACTGGGATGGAGGTTCAATTCCAGCTCCACAGGAGCAAAGGATGGGCCTCCTACTCCCACCACCAGAGGTCAGTGATGACCCCTGCAAAAAACAAACAAACAAAAAACCTTATCATTTCCACTCCACAGATTCTTTTTGTTTCCCAAAACCAAGAATTTGGCTTCGTCCAAGATCCCCAAACTGCCATTTTAATGTAGTATAATTAGAAGAGCTCAGAATTCTTCAAGAAAGGCCTAGAGACATGCAAACACTGCCTTCAGAATTGTCTAGACTTAGGAGGATATATCAAAAACAATTGCTTCACATTTTGATATTTTTGTTTCTGTGAATTATAACAACACTTTAAAACTTAGCCTCATATGGTAATTCTCCATTTAGCTTTTTGAGACAGAGCCAAGAGATTTTTCACAACAGCTGTATGATTTTGCACTCCCACCAGCAGGGGATGATGAGTGTTCTTTCTTTACACCCTTGGTAGCACCTGTTGTGATCTGTTTCTTTTCTTTTTTTAAATCCTTACTGTCTTAGTGAGTGTGGAATGATATCTAGCTCATTGTAGTTTTGAATTGTATCTCTGTCATGATTAATGACATTGAGCATCTTT
Organism: Nesogale talazaci; assembly: GCA_004026705.1. Classification (NCBI taxonomy): domain Eukaryota; kingdom Metazoa; phylum Chordata; class Mammalia; order Afrosoricida; family Tenrecidae; genus Nesogale; species Nesogale talazaci. Next base: position 4,226 of record PVJH01021833.1, read on the forward strand.
TCCTATGTGTTGGCTATTTGTATTTCTTCTTTGACAAAATGTCCAATCTTTTCTCCATTTGTTTATTGAGTTGTTTGTGTTTTCATTGTTGAGTTATAAAAGTTTTTTTTAAAAAATGCATTCTCGGGCTGAGCCCCAGTGGTGTAAGTGGTTGAGTGCAGGACTGTGGCCCATGGGCTTGGCAGTTCAAATCCAGCGGCACCTCTCAGGAGCAGCGCTGGGTAGCGCCCACGACCACCAGAGGCAGTGATGCCCCCCCACAAAAAAATGTCTTCTAGTTATTAAAGACTTATCAGATATATGGTTCCCCTCAAATGTTTCCCAATCTGTAAGCCATCTCTTTACTGTTACAACAAAGATTTTTGATGAGCAAAGAGTTTAATTTTGATGATGTCCAGTTTATCCATTTGGTCTTTTATTGCTCATACATTTTGAACAATATCTAAGAATCTTTTTTTCATTAGGTTTTCAAACACTACTCATGTTTTCTTTGAAAAGTTTTATGACTTTAGTTCATAAATTTAGGTACTAGATCCATTTTCAGTTTATATTCATATATGGTGTGAGATGGGTCTAGGTTTATTGTTATTTAAAAGAAAATGGTTTAGTAATTTTTTTAACTTTATCCATATAAATCAATTTTGAAAGTATGTATTCTTTTGGGTCTTGATTCGTTTTCTCTTAACATAATGTTTCTGTGATCCATCTATGAATTAGTAATCATGCAAACATGTATATTTATTACTAATATTTCATTATATAACCTATCACGTTTGTTTATCCAACTTCCTGTTGACAGTCATTTAGGTTGTCTTCACTTTTAACTGTTAGTAATATAGCTTTTTTGAACATTGTGTACAAGCCTTTTCTTTTTTTGGGGGGGGGGGCATCACTGCTCTTCGGTGGTGGGAGTAGGAGGCCCAGCCCCACTGCTGGAATTGAACCTCCGTCCCAGTGGGCTGCAGTCCCGCGCACAACCACTATGCCACCGGGGCTCAGCTCTTTTTTGTTTTGTTTTGTTTTTGTTTTTGTACAAGCCTTTTCTAGAGATAGTTTCCTTCTCTTTAGAAAATACCTAGCGAGCCCCGGTGGCTTAGTGGTTGTGTGCGGGACTGCGGCACACTGGGATGGAGGTTCAATTCCCACTCACAGGTGCAAAGGCTGGGCCTCCTACTCCCACCACCAGGGCAGTGATGCCTAGAAAATACCTAGGGCTGAGCCTCGGTGGCGTAGTGGTTGAGTGCAGGACTGCGGCCCATTGGCTTGGTGGTTCAAATCCAGCAGCATCTCTCTGGGAGCAAGGCTGGGTAGCTCCCACAACCACCAGAGGGCAGTGATGCCAAAAAAAAAGAAAATACCTGGGAATTAAATTTTTAGGTCAGAGGACAAGTACATATTTAATTTAAAAATATTGCCAAACATTTTTCAAAAACTGATGGTACTGTTTTACACTGGTAGCATCAAGTAATTGGAAACTTAAACTTTTTAAACTATTCTAATGAGTGTGATGTGTACTTAGTCTAGTTTTAATTTGCAGTTTACTGATGACTAATGATGTTCATCCTTTCATATTTTTGACCATTCTTTATCATTTTATGACATATGTTGTGTTGGTCTGGGTTGTCTACAGAAACAAATTCATAAACACTCATGTGTATAAAAAAGGGCTTCATGGGCTGAGCCCCGGTGGCGTAGTGGTTGTGCGCAGGACTGCGGCCCACTGGGTTGGAGGTTCAATTCCAGCTCCCAGGAGCAAAGGCTGGGCCTCCTACTCCCACCACCTGAGGGCAGTGATGCCTAAAAAAATAAATTAAAGAAAAAAAAAGGGCTTCATATCAAAGAGTAATTGTGTATTATGTAAACATTCCCTCCCTTTTTTGTGCCCTTTTAAGGTTGCTGCAGTAGGAGGCCCAGCTGGGAGTAGGAGGCCCAGCCCCACTGCTGGAATTGAACCTCCGTCCCAGTGGGTCGCAGTCCCGTGCACAACCACTACGCCACCGGGGCTCAGCCTATTTTTGCATTTTTAAATCAAATAGTTTATCTTCTAATTATTGAATTCTCTCTCTATAGGCTATGTCCTTGGTCAGATAAGAGTACTGCAACTATTATTTCCCAACCTGTGACTTGCTTTTTAAATTTTCTTCTTAGTGTCTTATGAGTTTTAGTTTCGGTGAAGCCCAATTTATTCTTACTTTTTTCCAATTTATCCTTTTGCTTGTGGAAATTTTGCTCTTCCAACACTATTTATTAAAAACACTATTTCCCCCCCCCTTTGGATAGACTTGCACTTGTAAAAAATCAACTGAGCATAAGTGTATGTTCTTTTTTCTGAACTCTCAATTCCATTTCATTGGTGTATATGTCTATAGCATACCAATACAAGCCCATTTGATTACTTTAACTTGATAGTATATTTTGAGATCAGGATGTATGAGTCCTACTTTGTTTTTCTTTTATAAGGTTCCTTGAGGGGCTGAGCCCCGGTGGCATAGTAGTTGTGTGTGGGACTACTGCCCACTGGCTTGGCAGTTCAAATCCAGCAGCAGCTCTCCAGGAGCAAGACTGGGTCTCCTATTCCCACCAGAGGGCAGTGATGCCCCCCTGCAAAAAAAAGGTTACTTGGGCTATTCAGGGACTCTTGTATCCCATATAAATTAAAGATTGTCTTTTCCATTTCAAACAGCAGAGATGACTGAATTTTTATGGAAATTGTATTGATACTCTTGTGTAACTTTGGCATCTTAACTTTAAATCTTCTGATCCAAGGACATAGAATGTCCCCCACATATTTAGGTCTTCTTCAATTTCTTAAAGTAATATTTTATAATTTTTCAGTGTTCACCTCTTTTACTCCCTTAGTTTAAACTATTTCTAAATGTTTTGTATTTTTAGATGCCATTATAAATGAATTGTTTCCTTAATTTCCTTTTCAGATAGCTCATTGCAGGTGTATAGAAACCCATTGATTTTGTGTTGACCTGTATCTCTGTGATTATATTGCATTAGTTCTAGTAGCCTTCTTATGTACTTTTTGTGTCTTCTATGCATCGGATCATGAGATTTGCAAAAAGGTATTGTCTTACTGCTTCCTCCCTACTTCCTTACCTTTTACTTACTTTTCTTGCCAAATTGCTCTGGCTAGAACTCTCAGTACAACCTTGAATAGAAGTGGTGTGAGTGAACATCCTTGCTTGTTATTAACTTTAAGTGGAAGACTGTCTTACTCCATTTAGTATGATGTTAGCAGGGTTTTTTTCATAAATGTCTTTTATTAGATTGGGGAATTTTCTTTCTATCCTTGACTTTAAAATAAAAAAAAAATTGGATTCTTCACCTAAGACAGCAGAAGAGATGATTTATTGTGCACATTACATCGAGCCACAACTGAGGGCAGAATTAGTGCAGGGGGTCTTAGGTTCAGGCCAATGGCTCAAAACCGGACTGCTTGGGTGTGAGCAAGGCGGGCACTCTCGGGCACTCGCAGAGATAGAATGTTCCAGATCCAGACAGTGGGTGGAGAGCATGCAGTCAACGGCTGCTCTGGCTTCCTGGCCGCAGGTGCTCCGTATCCCTGCAGCTGTGGCTTCTGCAGGGGCTCCTGGGGGCTTTACTCAGACCTCAGCCTCATCCTTCTTCTCTTGCGTTTCAGGCCGTGCATTCTCTTCTTCCTCCACTTGGCTCTCATGGCTCGGAGGTTTCTAACAAGATGGCGCTAAAGCCCAGAGAGGCTTGTTGGGTTTTTAGTTGTTGTTGTTTTTAATCATGAAAGGGCATTGATGTTGTCAGATGTCTTCTCTGTGTTGATGGAGATGATCATGATTCTTTTTCTTCAGTCTGTTAACATGGTGTGTTCATGTTTAGTACTGCTCTGTTCCCCTGTGGCTAACTTTAAAGATGGTTTAAATGTTGGCCATTTAAAAAATAAAATTGTTTCAGTTTTCTTCTCAATGATGTACTTTATTAATTTATTTGCTTGGGAAAACTAACATTGTACTGAATTTCTTCCAAGGTAGACTAGAAAGAAGAAATTATATACCCTGTATTCAATAGGACTGAGACAATAATTAATTGTGGTAGTTAGGCTCAACTCCGCAGCAACTTGATTCTCAGCTGGAGTCCCTGTGAGAGTCTATGTCTGTTATAAATAGGAGTTCTTTTAATTGAAAGCTAACAAGTGTGGAATGCCCCAGGGGAACCTGGATTCCTTTGGTAATGGTAAAACCAGAGCCTGAGAAAATGATTAAGAAGCTCCTTGTAAATAAGTGCTAGTGTCTATGTTAACCTCAAAACCAAACTCGATGGAGGTAATTCTGACTCGTTGGGACCCTTTAGGACAGACTAAAACTGCCACTTTGGGTTTCTGAGACTAATTCTTTTTTGTTGTTGTTTTGCTTTTGTTTTTTGATTTTTGGGCATCACTGCCCTCTGGTGATGGGAGTAGGAGGCCCAGCCTTTGCTCCTGTGGAGCCGCTGCTGGAGTTGAACCTCCAGCCCAGTGGGCCGCAGTCCCGTGCACAACCACTACGCAACCTGGGCTCAGCCCAAGACTGTAATTCTTTTTTTTGTTTATATTGTTTTTTTGTTTTTTTGTTTTGGACATCACTGCTCTCTGGTGGTGGGAGTAGGAGGCCCAGCCCCACTGCTGGAATTGAACCTCCGTCCCAGTGGGCCGCAGTCCCGCGCACAACCACCACACCACCGGAGCTCAGCCCAAGACTGTAATTCTTTATGGAAACAGACAACTTCAGCTTCCCCACCCCCCCCCAGGAGAAGATAGTGGTTTTAAACTGCTGATCTTGTGATTAGTAGCTAATGCTCATCCATCAGCACCCCCAAATTACAGCTTTGGAAACCCTGTGGGGTAGCTATACGATGCCTTACAGGGTTGCTATTCGTCTGAATTGACTATATGATCATAGTTTGGCTTTTTGTTTTTCTCTTATGAATTGTATGAATTTGGACAAATCAATTAACTTTTGTGATCCTCCTTCAAAGACAATGATTACAATTCTGCTGTACCTTAGGAGAAAGATGAGGCGGTCTGTTTCCATAAGGATAAATAGTTTTGGGCCTGAGCCCTGGTGGCATAGTGGTTGAGTGCAGGACTGCGATCCACTGACTTGGCGGTTCAAATCCAGTAGCAGCTCTCGAGGAGCAAGGCTGGGCCTCCCACTCCCACCAGAGGACAGTGATATCCCCCCCCCCAAAAAAAAAAGTTTAATAGTCTTTTGTTGTTGTTGTTGTTGTTGTTGTTTGGTGGCATCACTGCCCTGTTGGGAGTAGAGGTCCAGCCTTGCTCCTGGAGAGCTGCTGCTGGATTTGAACCATCAGCCCTGTGGGCTGCAGTCTCGCACACAACCACTACACTACCAGGGCTCAGCCAATTAGTAGTCTTAAAAGCCCTCGGAGCAGAATACTATGAGTCAGAATGGACTTGTGGTAGGTTGTTTTTTTGTTTCTCCAGTAATATTTATAGAAGTAGACATCATTCTTAGGAGAAACTGGTAGAATTGAACCAGCAACCTTTTGGATAGTAACCAAGCACTTTAACACCTATACTTCGAAACCTTCCCTTAGCTTGTATCACAAGAAAAATCTGAACCTTGATTTCGTTGCCTTTTTTTTTCTGCAAGCCGCACTGATTTAATTGCCCTTAAAGTCATATTCTTTCTTTTTTTTTTAATTTCCCCCCCCTCCCAGCTCATAAAGGGAGAACGTTAGAGCCAATGTTGAGAAGCAACAGCATTTTTGCTCTTGTTGCCAGGTGCCACTGAGTTGCTTCTGACTCATGGACCCCTAAGTACAATAGAGGGAAACCTTGCTGGGTCTCGTGTTATCTTCACATTTGTTTCTTGACCGCATCATTGAAGCCTCTGTGCCAATCCTCCTTGAGAGTCTCCCTCTTTTTTGTTGCCCCTCCTTATTACCAAGCATGCAGTGCTTCTTCAGGAACTAGTCTCTCCTGATATAACAGGCCCAAAGTATGCAAGACAAAGTATCACCTTACTTGCTAATAAGGAGCATTACTGCTGTATTTCTTCCAAGACAGATTTGTTTGTTATTTTGGCATTTCATGGTACTTTCAATATTCTTTGCCACTACAATAATTCAAATTCAAATTCTTCTCTAGTTTTCCTTATTCAATGTCCAACTTTCAAATGCATATGAGGTCGTTGAAAATACTATGAAAAAAAAGAAAAAAGAAATAAAAAATACTATGGCTTGGGTCAGGCTCATCTGAGTCCTCAAAGCAGCATCTTTGCTTTCCCATACTTTAAAGAGATCTTGTTCAGATTTATCCAATGAAATGCATTATTTGATCTCTTGACTACTGTTTCCATGGGCATTGATCGTGGATCCAAGCAAAATGAAATCTTTGCCAACTTCAATGCTTTCTCCCTGTAGCATAATGCTACCTATTGGTCCAGTTGTGAGTGTTTGGGTTTTGTTTTTAAATCACATCACTGCCCTGGTGGGAGTAGGAAACCCAGCCTTGTTCCTAGGGAGCTGCTTCTGGATTTGAACCATCAACCCTGTGGGCCACAGTCCCACACACAGTCACTGTGCCACCAGGGCTCAGCTTGGGTAATTTTTTTGTTTTGTTTTTGGGGGGGCATCACTGCCCTCTGGTGGTGGGAGTAGGAGGCCCAGCCTTTGCTCCGTGGAGCTGGAATTGAACCTCCATCCCAGTGGGCCGCAGTCCCGCTCACAACCACTACGCCACCGGGGCTCAGCCAGCTTGGGTAGTTTTATATATATATATATATATATATATATATATATATATATATGTTGTAATGCATATTGAAGGCTGCAATCTCTGATCTTCATCAGCAAGCGCTTCAAGTCCTCCTCGCTTCTAGCAAGCAAGATTGTGCCATATGTACCTAAGATTGTTTATAAGCTTTTCTCCAAACCTGATGCCATAATGTCCTTCATTTGGCTCAGATTCTTTGATTATTTGTTTTTCATATAGCTCAGCATACAGAGTGGACTGCTATGGTGAGAGACTACAACCCTGACACACACCTTTCTTGATTTTACACTATGCAATACTCCTCATTTTGTTTACACAGCTGCCTCTTAATCCATGTGAAAGTTCCTCAGAGCACAATGAAACATTCTGGAATTCCCATTTTTCTCAAGACATCCATGGCTTGTTTTGATCTATATAGTCAAATGCTTTTGCATAGTTAATAAAACACAAGTAAATATCTTTAAACCTAAAGATTTTCTGCTTTCAGCAAAGACCCATCTAACATCAGCAATGATATCCCTTCTCTCATGTCCTTTTCTGAATCTAACCTGAATTTCTGGTCTCTTCCTGTCAAGTGTTGTTGAATGATCTTTAGCAAAATTGTTCTTACATGTGATATATTAAAATTATTTATAATTAATTTCGGGCTGAGCCCCAGTGGCATAGTGGTTGAGTGTGGGACTGCAGCCCACTGGTTTGGCGGTTCAAATCCGGCAGCAGCAAGGCTGGGTAGTTCCCACAACCACCAGAGGGCAGTGATGCCAAAAACAAACAAAGAATTTTAAAAATAATTTAATTTTCTGCTGTATCATACCCCATTCAGTAAATTCATTCATCTTCAATTCTGTTATTCACTCCCCTCGAGTGAGGTTATGTAGTCATCCTTGCTATCAGCTCTCTCTTCCTCTGCTCTCCCTTTTTGTATCCTCCATCATTACTCCCATTACTATTTCTGAAGGGCTCTCTACTTGGTTTCGTTGCATAGGACGATCTCAGTTGTACAAAAATGAATCTATGTAGGTGTGACAAGATTAATAAGGTAAAACAAAAACCATAATATTAATGGGAGGAAATAATAAAGAACTAGAGGGTAGTTATGTGTTTCATTAGTACTATGTAGGACTCTGGATTTATCATCCCTTTTGTGTGTCCCTTCTGTGGGGACTGTCTAATTGTCTTACAGGGGGGGTTTTGATGTGATATTAGCATATTGTTTTATAATTTGCAAGTTTTGGGGGTCACCTTTCTTTGGAATGATAAAAAATATGGTTTCATTCAATCAATTGGCCAACTAGCTAGCTTCCAAATTTCCTTACATAAAAGAGTGAATTATTTCAATTGTTAGTCCATCAATTCCTAAAGCACAAGTGAGTGCTTCTAGGGAATGCTGCTTGGTTCTAGGAGGGAAGATAGGACAGAACCTATGTTGAAAAGCCAGAGCATAATGTGTTTAGAGCAGAGTGCACTTTGGCACTAGACTTTACATTGTTTAGAATCTATTTATTACTAATTACTGGAATCAACTTGATCCTTGTTATTTAACCTAGCCGAGCCTCGACTTACAAAAGAATGAGCGAGGATAATACTTACCTGACAAAATGAGTGTATGTTATGTAGTCTAGCACCATGCCTGCTTTGCAGTAGAAGCTGAATATCTTAGCCCCGATCCTGTGCATTACATTACATGTGTATTCTTGAAAACAAGTTGTTATAAACATCAAGTGCATATATTTTCTAGAAAATTGGGAATTTTGAAAATAACATTTTTCTTAACAAGGTTAAGTTATATAAAAGTGTAAAATGTTTCTTTGTTCGCTGCTTCTGTTTCATTTTGCATAGTATATTGAAACGATATGTTATTTAATAGTCTGTGTGGAGATCATCTTTTTAAACTTTTTATTGTTATTGAATATAGATTTACAGAACGTTGTCGGTGGGTTTTACTGTTTGTTTTTTAGATTGTCAGTTTTGCACTCAGCAATTCATACACATTTTGTTATATCTCATTCACTGCAAAATCCCTTCAATGTGATGTCACTTACCCCATTTTCTCCCTGTGATTCCTGTTTCTATTCATCCTTCTTTTCTAACAGTTCTGAACTTTTTCATTAGGAAAATACTGTCCTTTTGATCGCAAATGATTGATCTCAAACCTCACTATTGTTATTGTTCCCTTTTTAGAATAGTCCATTATTGTTTGGTTGAGAATTGGGCCATGGCAGTGAGTTTAGTTCCAAACCTGAAGGGTGACTAAGGGCCATAGTCTCAAGGGCTCCACTGGTCTCTAGCTAACTAGTTAATGCCATGTTCTTTAGGGACTCATATTTTCAGATGCCCACAATGGTAGTTGTACAGTCTGATAAATATGGATGTTACTGTGTGATCAGGGAGACAATTTTTTTAACTGAGCTTGTTCCATTAAGTCCAGGGGTTTTGATCATTCTAATGAACGGCAGTACAAGAGTAAGTTGAAAAGTACTACTATAAAGTCATTTATTAAACAAAATATCAAAATGCAAAGCTAATGTTTCTCAACACATTGTTCATCTATGTCTTTACAATCTAAAGGTAATGTTTCCATCTCTAACCTTTTCCCAGTGAATTTTGTGCTCTTCAGTTGACACTAGCTCAAAATGATAGTTTTTTGCTTATTTGTTTTGGGGGGGGGGGCCATCACAAAATGATAGTTTGACATCCCTGAGCAACTCATGTTGTGTTCCTTTTCACTGAATGAATCTATAGCAGCAGTTCTCAACCTGTGGGTCACAACCCCTTTGGGGGTCGAACAACCCTTTCACAGGGGTTGCCTGACCATAACAGTAATAAAACTGTAGTTATGAAGGAGCAGCGAAAATAATTTTATGGTTGGGGAGGTCACCACAATATGATGAACTGTATTAAAGAGTCGCAGCATTAGGAAGGCTGAGAACCACTGCTCTATAGAGAAAACAACTAGAGTAAGGGTTCCTGGCACAGGGGGTGTATGGGACAGGTGGGAGTGGAGTGGGGAGGAACTGGTATCAAGGAGTTCAGGAGCGAAGAAAATGTTTTGAAACTGATTTTGGTAGCAATTGTGCAACACTGCTTGATGTGATTGAACTGTGGAATGAATGGTATGATGTCTGGATTAGCTCCTAATAAAATGGTGTGGAAAAAAAATCAGAAATAAATGTTCATTAAGATTTGAAAATAAGGACTGAGCCCCAGTGGCTTAGTGGTTGGGTGCGGGACTGCAACCCATGGGCTTGGCGGTTCAAATCCAGCAGCAGCTCTCCAGAAGCAAGGTCTGGTAGCTCCCATAACCACCAGAGGGCAGTGATGCCCCCCCCAAAAAAACAAAGATTTGAAAATAAAATGAAGTCTGAAGAGATATAGGGCGATGGGGTAAGGTTTTTCAATAACATTCTTGTAGGACAGCTCTGCGACCCTTGAAGAATTGTCTTACTGGAAAAAATGTCTTGATGCAACTTTCCTGAACTTTTTTCTCACCAATCGGTCTTCAATTGTCTTAAAAACTTTTCATAATAATCTCCCATGACCAGCCTATGCTCTTCAAAAAAGTCTATTAAGATTACCCAAAAATAGTCTTCATAACCTGAGATGACCTCCTTGCCTTGAATTTAACTGGCCCAGAAGCTCCCCTTGGAAGTCACTGTTGTGATGATCTCTTTTCCTCAGAAGACACCTTCCTGAGATGATGACAAGTACTGAGCACGCTTACTTACAGCCACACACACCCCCATCACAGACACATACTTAAATGTATTTTACTTAGATTAAACTTGTATATGTATAAACTGGAACCCTAATCAACCCCAAACTTCATCTTTCCCCCACAGAGCTACTAGTGGATTTGAAATATAGACCTTGTGGTTAGCAGACAAATATGCAACCCGCTAGGCCATCAGGTTCCTTGGAACCCGAGTAGCAATGCTTTTTAACTTACCCGCCTAGGTAGGACGAGGTGGTTTTTTGGCCCAGAGAACTCACTCCCTGCCCAGTTTCTGTACTGCCAAATTTCACACCTCATGGCATTCCAATATCTAATAGTCTTTGACGAATTGTTCTTCTTGAGACAGGTGGCAGATTCAGTCATTTATCACGTCAGGTAATGAAATATAAGATTTATTGGTCTCCCCTAAAAGCAGATTATTAATAAGATGACAAGAGAACAGGCGAGAGAATCAGAAAAGGGGGCAGGGGGCACATTTTCAGTTCCACAGATGTCTTTGGGCTCTTGGTGGTATTGAGAAGGATGAGAATCTGTATGCAATTTGGCAGTCGAGTTTTTGTGTTGCTGGTGTATTGGTAATGGAAATTTCCAGCAATTAAACAGGAATGTAACTGCTTCAATGTCCTCATCTGCATTTAATGGTCATAACTAAAGTAACATTGGAAAATATTATGGTATATTAATTGCTTAATTAACGTTTCTATCTTATTTTAATTAGGGATAATCAGAACAAATGGATTGCAATGTCTGGAATATCAAAGAGATGCTCAGTATTCCCTCAGGCTCTGGGTAAGTTTTCTGATTATGTTCTATGAGGTTTGAGGAGATTTTATGGTTGGTTGCATAGATTTCATGGAATGGAATTTCTTCCTCTTAGATTACAATAATGGAATTATTCTGTGCAGTCTTCCCTCCCTCTCCCCCTCCCCTTCCAACCCCTTCTGTGACTATCACACACCCTCTCATGATTGTTTTTCTCCTTCAAGCAGTTTTCTGATGACAAAGTCTAGCCATGTATATTAATTGAGCAATGACTCTGGGTCTAACACTGGACCTAAGAACTATGAGGCCTGTAAGAAATCAGATTTGTTCCAACATCTGGAAAATGTCACTTCAGTTGAAGTGACTGCTCTTAAAACAGCGGAGGTCAAAATCAAGACAACATTCAGATATGTGTTCAATTATACAGTACAGGCTAGGTGGAGTTCAGATGTACTGCAGCTGCTTGCCAGACTCATTGGGACACTATTCTCTACCCATGTATGCTGTCGTTGGTGTCTGTCAGCCTGTCATTGCTGACTTGGGATTTATGTGGATGCGCTTCATAAATATTGTACAACTACAGAATTTCTGATTGCTCTTGATATGCTTTTATCATTGAGTGATTTCCTACAAAAATACCTGCCTGGGGCTGAGCCCCGGTGGTGTAAGTGGTTGAGTGTGAGACTGCGGCCTGTGGGCTTGGCGGTTCGAATCCAGCGGCGGCTCTCAGGAGCAGCACTGGGTAGTACCCACGACCACCAGAGGCAGTGATGTCCCCCAAAAAACAAACAAACAAACAAACAAAAGCTTCTTTGGGGCTGAGCCCCGGTGGCGTAGTGGTTGTGCGCGGGACTGCGGCCCACTGGGACGGAGGTGCAATTCCAGCAGTGGGGCTGGTTCTCCTACTCCCACCACCTGAGGGCAGTGATGCCCAACAACAACAACAAAAATACCTGCCTGAAGACAATTACTCATAGAAAGCCTAGAACACTGTATTATTAAAAAAGAAAAGTATTTACAGTTGATAATAAAGTAAGGTAAATCTATTTTTTATATTCCAGATCACAACTTTAAGATGAAAATAGGGCAGAGCCCCGGTGGCGTAGTGGTTGTGCACGGGACTGCGACCCACTGGGTTGGAGGTTCAAATCCAGCAGCAAGGCTGGGCCTCCTACTCCCACCACCAGAGAGGAGTGATGCCCCCCAAACCAAACCAAACCAAACCAAACAAAAAAGATGAAAATCCTGCATGATTCCAGTAGGCTACAGAAACGACCTTTTTTATGGTGTACATCACCCCCCCCCCCGTCCCAGCCCAGTTAATTATTCTCTTTGGTCTAAGAAGGGAGTCACAGAAAGCTATTTTGAGCAGTGATTATGCAACCTATATTACAATATATGTGCACAGCTCATCACTTTAGTTAATCTCAGGAAATAGTTCTACAAGCCAAAATAATTTCCCTTCCTGTGCTGAGCCATTAGAGTTTATTTTTGTTTCATACTAATAATGTGAAGATTTCCCTAGTTTAGAATATGTGCTTATATATTAATTACTTTGGGTTTAGCATTTGGTTTTTTGGGCTTGGAGGTTAACATTTGAAAAAAATGTGTGTGAATGTGTGTGTGTTTTAATGAGTGTTCTATTTTCTCAGGTTACACACAGCATTACATAATGCAAATTGTTTAAATATTTTTCAAATAAAAACTTGAAAACTGTGTTTTACTTATCATGTAAAGTTACTGTTTCCATAATGGACTCTGCACGCAGTACAAGTGTGGGCACTTCACATGTGACATGAAAGCAAATTGAAAATACACAGCTTGGAGTATTTAAAAGAAGCAAAGATAAGACACTAAAAAAGTACAAAACATGGCTGAGCCCTGGTGGCGCAGTGGTTGTGTGCGGGACTGCGGCCCACAGGGTTGACGGTTCAAATCCAGCAGCAGCTCTGCAGAAGCAAGGCTGGGCTTCCTACTCCCACCAGGGCAGTGATGTCACAACAACAACAAAAAGTACAAAACAATAATACCTTGCTTCAAAAACTATTTTTGTTTTTTTTGTTTTTTTGGGCATCACTGCCCTCAGGTGGTGGGAGTAGGAGGCCCAGCCTTTGCTCTGTGGAGCTGGAATCGAACCTCCATCCCAGTGGGTCGCAGTCCCGCGCACAACCACTACGCCACCGGGGCTCAGCCTGCTTCAGAAACTATTTTCAATGGATCTCCTCATGTACTGATTCATGGTGCTCATATTCTTCAGACTGGGAGAGACCGTCCTTGTATTTTATCCTGGCTCCCTCGCTTTCCATCCTGCTCCCTTCTTCCATATGGTTCGTACCCTAGGGCTATTCAGGTGTGTTCTTCCAATTCTAGACTCTCAGTTACATGCTTGGTTGGTATCTGTGAGTAGATTTAAATTTTTATATAAATGATACATGATAGAGCACATTCTATTTTTACTTTTTTTCTACACTAAAATTATGTTTTTGAGATTCACCCATATGGTTATATGTAAATAAAACTTACTTTTTCTGACTGCTTCATCAGTTATATGTTTAATCCATTTTTCATTTTATCTATGCCATTATAGGTGAACAGATTCAACTTTTTTTTTTCTTACCCCATCCCCCAGATTCAACTTTTTAAAAAGATAATGTTGATTCCTAAAATTTTCATAAACTTTGATCTCCAAAATGCTGTTGTAACCCAGGTTGCTATTCTACAGGAATAATGGTGTTATTTTTTTTTTCTGTTTGCACTTCCATCTGATTGTTTCCAGGTTGTTGTAATGTCTGACATTCTGAATTTCCTTGTTTCTTTTTAGGTAGAGCTGTTAATATGCAGGTGACTAAGGTCACTACTCTCAAATTGTTAATATTAACAATTTCTTTTGCCCAGGATGTTTGTTCACTTGATATACCTGTCTTTTCTCATTTTATTTCAGAGTCACGAGGTCATCTAACTGGAATAGTAATCAGACTGATTATTCCAGTCTCGGTGATTCCCAGTTTCTCTTTGGATCCCAGTTCTGCCCAGAAAATTCAGAGACGCTTTCAGGATCTTTGGACATTGGTACCCACTCAGGACATCCAAAACAATCACAACAGAATTCTCTAGATGTGAGTTTTATTTCCAGACTTTCTCTACTTGCAGTTCATTGTCATTCTGGAGACAGTCCATAAAGAAAACATTCTATTGGAATGTATTTTAGGATCATACATTTCTAAAGATTACTTGCCTAAATGGGTTTGTACTTGATTGGCGATTCATTTGACTTCATCTGAATCAGAAATCGAGAAACTATATTTTCAATATCATGTACTACCAAAGCAGTATAGAATAGTGCTAGTCTCTTGACCATTCCTGGGCAGGGCCAAATACTGCAAGACATTTTCCAATACTACTCATGCCACTGCTTGTGAAAATTTCATGGGGAAAAGAGAGAACTGTCATAAAATAGCAACAAAGTAACTTTTAGGTAGAAATTGTGTTCAGGGGCTGAGCCCCGGTGGCGTAGTGGTTGTGCGCGGGACTGCGGCCCACTGGGTTGGAGGTTCAAATCCAGCAGAAAAGCTGGGCCTCCTACTCCCACCACCAGAGGGCAGTGATGCCCCCCCCCAAAAAAAGAAATTGTTTTCTAAGAAATTTCCAGTGCTCTGTGTGCTTTGTTACTAGATCACCTCCGCTCCTTGTGAAAGGGGATTCTGAGGCTCAGTGACTGAGCCAGAAGGAATAACAGAGTACTGGCTCCTTGTTCTTTTAGCCCAGCCTGTCTCTTTTCTTGTGAATCAGAAATGTCTTGATTATTTCACTTTAGAACTAGATTGAATTAGATTTCCTGCATCACTTAGGGACTTAATGATATGGCATGTAAATTACTTGCCAATAAAACTGCTAGAAAAGATTGGGCTGAGCCCCGGTGGCGTACGTGGTTGAGCGCGGGACTGCAGCCCGCGAGCGTGGCGGCTCGAATCCTGCAGCGGCTCTCAGGAGCAGCACTGGGTGGCGCCCACGACCACCAGAGGCAGTGATAAAGTAAACTTAGATCAGTGTATTAAATTAGTTAAAGTACATTCAGAGACAAGTATTCCACTATAAAAATGGTGCTCAAATCCCGCAGCAGCTCTCCAGGAGCAAGGCTGGGCCTCCCACTCCCACCGAGGGGCAGTGATGCCCACAAAAAAAACCAAAAAACAAAAAAAATGGTGCTCAGTGATTCAAATAAATAAATAAACTCCCAGAGCCTTTTAGAGTGTGGCCTAAGAGTGTTCCTCTCCAGCCCATGTCAATCTCTTTCATTCATCAACAACAGAATAAAAGGATTTGAAAATTATTTAAAAGGAAAACTAGCACATCATGCATAAAAAATACTCTGCTGTCTTCCCTTTAGATATGTGCAATTGATTCAAAGATATTTTTGTTGACATCTGAAGTATACTTGAGCTTAAATGACAAATTATATTCATAAAAGCGTATTTTCTCCTATGGAGCATCTGGTGGACTTGAACCAAGAGTGTATTTTTTTTTGTCTTTTTTTTTTGTTTGTTTTTTGGGCATCACTGCCTTTTGGTGGTGGGAATAGGAGGCCTAGACTTGCTGCTGGATTTGAACCTCCAACCCAGTGGGCTGCAGTCCTGCGCACAACCACTACGCCACCGGGGCTCAGCCCCCAAGAGTGTATTTTTTTTTTTTTTTTTTTGGCATCACTGCTCTCCGGTGGTGGGAGTAGGAGGCCCAGCCCCACTGCTGGAATTGAACCTCCGTCCCAGTGGGCCGCAGTCCCGCGCACAACCACTACGCCACCGGGGCTCAGCCCAAGAGTGTATTTTAAATAGAATATTCTACTATATATGAAAGCAAATACAAATACATACTACTTACATTGCTTAGCAGTTTTACAATTGAATATAACTGCATTGTCCAGAAATATAGTGAATGCTATAAGTTGTTTATTTGTTAAAAATATAATGATTCCCCCCCCCCCAACCTTCCCATTTCACAGAGTGAACCTAGTATTTTCACAAAATACCAGACAAAACCCCAGCTATTTGGAGGAGATACAAGGAATGGAAGCTTATTTCCTCTTCCTTTGTCAGCTGGGAAATCAAAGGGCCTCTTAGAACAGTTTGAAGAGAAGAAGAAAAGGGAAAAAGACAAATGTGAAAGGTATGTCGGGGGAGTGGGAAAAAAACAAAGAGCTGATACCAGGGGCTTAAGTAGAGAGCAAATGTTTTGAGAAGGATCATGGCAACAAATGTACAAGCGTGCTTGGCATTCAATGTATGTATGTATGGAGTGGATAGTGATAAGAGTTGTATGAGCCCCCAATAAAATGATATCAAGCAAACAAAAAAAGAAAGAAAGGGGGCTGAGCCCCGGTGGTGTAGTGGTTGTGCGCGGGACTGTGGCCCACTGGGACGGAGGTTCAATTCCAGCAGTGGGGCTGGGCCTCCTACTCCCACCACCGGAGGGCAGTGATGGCCAAAAAAACAAAAAAAGAAAGAAAGAAAGAAGGTATGCAAACCAACTCATTTGGATGAGGGATATAGAAAAATAGAGTGTCAATAAATTCTGTAATCCAATTTCAGCATGATTGCCCTTTTTTTGAAGTGTAAGAACCCAGTTATTATTTTTCAAACCATACTAATTTTAGCTGTGTACAGAAAAAGTGTCTAAATAAATATAAATCCATTGTTTTTAATTTTTAGTGATACATAAGGTATTATTAACAAGAATTATTTTAATTTTGTTAATAGTTTTTTATATTTTCTAAATGATTACTTCTATGCTCAGGAAGTCATTAAAGACTGATTTTTTTTTACTATGATTTTAGATTAAAATGTAATTTATATACTGTAAGATTCAATGTACTGGGGCTGAGCCCTGGTGGCGTAGTGGTTGTGCGCAGGACTGCGGCCCACTAGGATGGAGGTTCAATTCCAGCTCACAGAAGCAAAGGCTGGGCCTCCTACTCCCACCACCGGAGGGCAGTGATGCCTAAAAAAAAATTTTTTTTTAAAGATTCACTGTACTTTTTTTTTTTAGTTTTTTGGGCATCACTGCTCTCCGGTGGTGGGAGTAGGAGGTCCAGCCCCACTGCTGGAATTGAACCTCCATCCCAGTGGGCCGCAGTCCCGCGCACAACCACTACACCACCGGGGCTCAGCCTGATTCACTGAACTTTTAAAAGTATTTAATTCAGTGATTTTTTTTGGTAAATTTTTGCCTTTTATTCACTTAATAATTACTCTGTATTTTCTTGTGAATGTAACTTATAGTGATTTTGAGTATTTTTATAATTAATTAATTTAAAATTATTTTTTAAATTTGAGTATTTATGCCAGTTTAGGGCTCTCTGAAAAGTAAGAGGGCTTCTTAGAGAAATGTGATGTTCCAGTGCTATATCTTACATGTTTCCCTTTCATTTGTTTTCTTTTCTGATCAAGATTTAAAAATTACAGCATACATTATTTATTTTAAGACCCAAAAGATTAGTGAGTGAATTCTTAAGTCATACATCTCACTAATTTTCCCACTTTCAAGTGTTTGTATTTTTTGGGGGGGCATCACTGCCTCTAGTGGTCGTGGAAGCTACCCAGTGCTGCTCCTGAGAGCCATCGCTGGATTTGAACCGCCAAGCCTGCTGGCTGCAGCCCTGCACTCAACCACTTACACCACCGGGGCTTAGCCCAAGTGTTTGTATTTTTTTAGATATCCTATAAGTTTTGTAAAGGAACCCTAGTGGCAAAGTGAGTACGCACTTGGCTGCTCACTGCAAGGTCAGCAGTTCAAAACCACCAGCTGCTCCTTCCTCCAGAGAAAAACTGGTCTTTCTATTCCCATAGATAGTCTTAGGAACTCACAGGAACTTAAAACTCAAAAGTTTTATCCTGTCCTTATAAGGTCACATTGAATTGGCATTGACTCAATAGCAGTGAGTGAGTGCTAACTTTTGTAACTATTCTTATTTATTAAAATTTTATATACATACAACAAATATATTAGTAAATTAGGACTGCTTTATTAATTTGTACATAGGTTGAAGTCATAGAGAAAGAAACTTCCAGTTAGTACCTTTTCGTTGTAATTAAGTTATTGTAAAGGCTGTGTGCTGCATTAGGTAAACCGGCTGCACATGAGCTCTTAAAAGCAAGAAGGTTACTCTGAGCACTAAGGAGCAGCTGACCAAGCCAGGATACTTTCAGTTGTCTCCTATGCGTGTGAAAGTCGGCCATTGAACTTACGGTGCTGGTGAGCAATATTGAAAGTACCATGAATTGCTGAAAGAACAAATCTGCCTTGGAGAAGTACGCCCAGAAGCCCCCTTAGAGATAAGGTTGGAGAGAGAGGACAAGGTGGGAGTGCAGAGTAGAGAGGAGGGCTGAGCCCCGGCGGTGTAAGTGGTGGCGTGCGGGACTGCGGCCCGCAGGCTTGGCGGTTCAGATCCACGGCGGCTCTCAGGAGCAGCGCTGGGTAGCTCCCACGGCCACCCGAGGCAGTGATGCCCCCCCCCGCCCCCCAGCCCCCAAGAGTAGAGAGGCAGCAAACAAAAGAGGACTCTCAGCAAGGTGGATCCACTCAGCGGCTGCCAACAGTGGCTGGAACCTGGAGGACAGCTGTGGGGCGGGGCGGGGCTGGGCTGTCTCACTCCAGTGTGCAGAGGTTTGCTGTGAGTTAGAACTGGTTCAGGGGCACCTCACAGCAACCAAGGCTCTGTCTTTGCATATCATAGAAGTCAGGCCAACCGAGCAGGGCGGAGCCCCGGTGGTGCAGTGGTTGCGTGCAGGACTGCAGCCCACTGGCTTGGTGGTTCAAATCCAGCAGCAGCTCTCCAGGAGCAAGGCTGGGCCTCCTCTCCCACCAGAGGATAGTGATGCCCCCCCCCCAAAACAAACAAACAAACAAACTCTGGTGGCCTAGTGGTTGTGTGTGGGACTGCAGCCCACAGGGTTCAAATCCAGCAGCAGCTCTCCAGGAGTAAGGCTGGGCTTCCTACTCCCACCAGGGCAGTGATGCCACAAAAACAAAAAACAAATACCAGCCAAGCAGATATATTTCACTTTGTTATTTTTGTGACAGTGAAGATCTATCACTTAACATCACTAGTATTTTTCTAAAGTTCCTTTTCTTTCATTACTATAAACACATGTCACAAATATTTGACATTTCAATAGTTTTTATGTGTACAGGTTAGCAACATGAGTTATGTTCGTTATATAGTTCAATCATACGCTTCCACATTCCCAAATTAAGCCATTACCTTTAACAGATCATGCTGGTTTTGAGGCTTAAAGATGTACTTGGTACTAAGGCATGCTGTGGGGGATTCAAGTTTTGACCCAGTTATCCAAAATCCTATGAGCTGGTTGGAAAGTTAAAATAAATACACTTTGAACTGTCAGAGGCATAATGGTTAAAATGTGTAGTCCTAAAGAAGGACAATGTCCGGTGAGCAGAAGTTTAAGAGACTTCCTGGAAGAGTGAGGGCTTGTGTTAGCCTCGAGGATGGGCAGTTAGCCTGGAGTGGGGAGAGAGGAGAGTGCTGCCAGCTGAACTGAGCCCAGCAAGTTCCTGCCATCGCGAAAAGCAGGCACGGCTGCTAAGCTGGAGAGAAGTAGGAATTAGGCAGCTTGGCACGCTGAGCATCTCCACCACTGCCGCCAGTTGCCATTGAGTTCAGCCCGACTCAAGGTGACCTCCTATAGAATTGTGCTTTATGGCCTTTCAATGTCTGTAACTCTTCATAAACAAATTGTCAGGTCTTTCTTCTGAGACACCTCTGGGTAGATTCTGTCTGCAGAATTAGCTGAGTTATTAGCTGAGTCCCTAGCCATTTTCACCTCTCAGGGACTCCTAAAGAGCATGGTGGGGCCCCTGGATGCCTATCAGAGAACGTTGGCCATTGTAGGTTTCTGAGCACAGGAATAGCATGAAAGTGATGGCTTTGAGATTTAAGATTCTGGTTGGAAATATTGGGCCTCAGAGAAAGTACCTGTAACCGGGGCTGAGCCCCGGTGGCGTAGTGGTCATGCGCAGTACTGTGGCCCACTGGGCTGGCAGTTCAAACCCAGCAGCAGCTCTCTAGGAGTAAGGCTGGGCCTCCCAACTCCTACCAGAGGGCAGTGATTCCCCCCCCAAAAAAGGGGGGGAAAAGTACCTGTAACCATGCAAGCCACTTGTATCAGTGAGTAGCTCCCTGGGTAGGCAGGTGGAAGTGGGCAAAACCCAATTTATAAGCCTTGGTGACCAGCATCAAAGTGGGGGAATGAGACCACCAGCACTTTGACATTCAGAGAGAAAGACAGTTACTCTTGGATTAGTTCTCCTTTCTATTGTGTACTCATCTTCCTTTAGTGAGAAAAGCAAGATACTCTATTTATAAAGTATTACATTTTTTTTCTTTTCTTTTTTTTTTTTTAGTGTTACATTCTTTTGATTAAAATAAATGTTTCCCAGATGGTCCAAGCCTCCTATCTCTTAGAAATCCAGGCTCTGGAAACAGTGGTTTTCCAGAGGCCCCTGCAGGGATGTAGCAGGGGACCATGGATGCAGATAAGGGGATTGTCCCTACTGCCTTCCTGCTTTGCACAGTTCTTTTTGTTCTTTGTGCTTTTATTTGAACAACCATGCTGCAGCCAAAAAAATAAACTACTTTAGATAAGTCTCTTTCTTCCTTTTCATCTTTCTTTTTATTTTGTGTCAAAAATGCTTTTCGGTTACAAATGGTCTATTAAATGGTTTAAAGAAAATACTTGTATAGAGAGTATTAAAGATGAGGATGCTGAAGAATTCCTCCCCCTTAGAAAATTCTGTATTGAAAAGCATAATTTTCATAAATTCTGGTAAATCAAAGCACTGTCAACTTGAAAGCAGAAAGATAATAAAGTCTGATATGTGGTTCAAACATAAGTGATGCAAACAATAAGACACCAATTTGCAAGTTATGATTTGAAAGTACATAATTTTGAAAAAAAATTTAATATTGAAAATGTATACAAAGAACGTCTGAAGTTACATTACAGACAAAGCCTTAGTCATTCTAGTTGTATTCATTAGGGCTGTTGGGTAGCAAATAGAAACTTATCTCTGACTAGTTTTGCAAAAAGAAGAATTTATTCATTCTTCCAACCAAGTTGTGGGAAGTACAGGGAATGAAAAGTAACCAGAATTCAGGCACATTTGTGCTTCTCTATCTCTACTTCATACTATCTCTTAGAAATAAGCCTTCTACCAACAAAACAGAAAGGCCTGTCTTCTCTTAGCTTCAATCTGAACATTCCGAAGGGAGGCTTCTGATTGGCCTGGCTGGTTTAGGTCCTAGGAGATGGCATGGAGGAAACTGACAGGACTTCCTGCAGAAGGAAACAGTTCCCAGCTGGGAGCTAGACACCCCCTTACCTAAAGTACTTTTCAGAGAACAGATTAGCCTTATTTATAAGGAGCCCTGGTGATCCTGTGGGATAAGCATTGGGCTATGAGTCATGGTTGGTAGTGGTTCATCATTAATTAATAACCACAAATAGATTACAAAAGTAATTGTGTGGGGCTGAGCCCCGGTGGCGTAGTGGTTGTGCGCGGGACTGCGGCCCACTGGGATGGAGGTTCGATTCCAGCTCCACAGAGCAAAGGCTGGGCCTCCTACTCCCACCACCTGAGGGCAGTGATGCCAAAAAAAAAAAATAATAATAATAAAATAAAATAAAATAGAAAAGGGCAACAGAATCACCATATGCCCTAAGAGGATAATTTGTAATGTTCTCTAATAGTATGATAATGAAGTCCATAAAGTAAATTAAAACATATAAAAACCATAGTTAAATGAGTAGATTTTAGACATGCACTTAATTACAGCACTAATAAAGAACTATTAGTTCTCATGACATAGTTCTCCCTGCCCTTACTCCTCATGAAAACATCACTGAAGAGATGGGTGTTTATAACACAATGTGGTGAAGATACCAGAAGGTGCCTGACTACCCAAAAGAAGACAGTCCAGGGTCTTAAAAGCTCATCTTAAAACAAGCAGCCATCTAAGTGGGGTGTCAGCTAAGCCACATGGAAGAAGCACACCAGCCTGTGTCATTCAAGGAATGTAAGGAATAATCCAAGTTCAGAGGAAGGAAGTGTATCACAGTGTCACTTCTGAGCACCCAGCCTCCAGATGGCTATGGATGACAATAAAATAAAAAAAATCCATTTGCCGAGTTTCCAAGGAGAACCAACCTCAGCTTCATCAACTTTGACCACAGACCAGGAATATGAAGTGCCTTGCTAAAGGAATACATTGAAAAATGGATTATGGCAGATAAATTCTGGTAAAATTGAACCCTTTATCATTTAATCTCATTTTGACATATTGAACTTGTTCTAAATTTTATTTCTTGATTCCTTTTTGAATGAGTTTTTCTCTTTTATTTTGCTATGGGTGATGTTTTCTGTATTTTTGTTTAGAATATTTTTCTTTAATAAAATCTAGGATGGGTAAATCTATAGATACAATAGCTGGATTAATAGCTCTTAGAGACATGGTCGAGGAGGTTTTAGAAAACACGGAGCTAACAAAAATGAGTACAAGAAAGAAAAAAATATTTAAAAATCATTGCCACGTAATAACTGCACAGCTCTTTATAATATGCTTGAACTTCTGAATTGTATTATATGTTAATTACATGTCAGTAAAACTTAAAATACATAGAGAGGCTATCAACAGGCTGAAACTTAATAAATACTTGGACATCTAAAAAATAAAATAGGAAAGGGATTTATTAAAAGGAAAATAAGAGGGAATAAGCACACTGCATCCTATTTTTCCCACTGACTGCAACTAAAATCCTTGTACAGATTGACTTTGGCCTCTACTTAAATCTTACCTCCGTATAAGAACAGCTTGTTTTAATATTGTGGCATGTATGATACTCACCTTCCCTACACGATTACTGCAAACAAAATGGGTACATAAGTAACTGTGGTGAAGAAAGCTGATGGTGGCCAGCTATTAAAAGATAAAGCAGCGGCGCCCCGGTGGCGTAAGTGGTTGAATACAGGACTGTGGCCCACGGGCTTGACAGTTCAATCCAGTGGTGGCTCTCAGGAGCAGCACTGGGTAGCTCCCACGACCACCAGTGGGCAGTGATGCCCCCCCCAAAAAAAAGAAAAAGAAAAGGTAAAAGATAAAGCATTTCGGATCTTAAACTTTTAGGCTTAAATAAGTGGCCATCTAGCTAACACTGGGAAGCAACAACACCACATGGTAGAAGCACACCAGCCTGTGTGATCATGAGCTGCTGACAGGAATAAGTAACAGAAGTTCCAAAGCAAGCAATCAAATTGAAGGAGTGTGGACAAAGTGGAGACCCAAAACCCACCTGTGAGACAATTGGACAATTCTTCACAGAAAGGTCACATGGAAGGAATGATTTATCTAGGGTGTTGTAGAGCACTGATGAAGCACATAACTATCCTCTAATTCTTTAATATTTCCTCCCCCTACTATTATGGTCTTTGTCTTACCTCAACCTCATTAATCTTGTTGGATCTGCGTATGTTCATTTTATAAGCAAGGTTGTTTGATATATACAAGCCAACATAGAAAACTCTTCAGAAACAGGAACAAGAGTAATGATTCACTGAGGGTACAGGAGGAGGAAATATAATCTGTGACAATTTATTTTATTTTTTATTAAATACTTTTATTGGGACTCTTACAATTCATCACAACCCATGTATCCATCTCATGTGTCAAGTACATTTGTACATATGTTGCCATCATCATTTTCAAAGCATTTTCGGGCTGAGCCCCGGTGGCGTAGTGGTTGTGCGCGGGACTGCGGCCCACTGGGACGGAGGTTCAATTCCAGCAGTGGGGGTGGCGTAGTGGTTGTGCGTGGGACTGCGGCCCACTGGGACGGAGGTTCAATTCCAGCAGTGGGGCTGGGCCTCCTACTCCCACCACCGGAGAGCAGTTATGCCCCAAAACAAACAAACAAACAAACAAAAAGAGTCAAAGCATTTTCTTTCTACTTTAGCCTTTGATATCAGCTCCTCATTTTCCCCTCTCTCCCCCAACCTCCCTCATGAACCCTTGATAAATTGTGAATTATTTTGTGCATATTTCACATTGTCCACTGTCTCCCTTCACTCACTTTTCTGTTGTTTGTTCCGCTGGGAGAGTGGGGACAATCCTTGTAATCAATTCCCCCTTTTTCCTCTCATCTTACCCTTACCCTCCTGAAATCTCATTCTCATTATTGGTCTGGAGGGGGAAGTGTTATTAATGAATAGATCTGAATTTTTAAGAGTACTGTGTTTAATTGAGGAATATTGTAATAGTTTTTTTTTTGGGGGGGCATCACTGCCCTCTGGTGGTGGGAGTAGGAGGCCCAGCCCCACTGCTGGAATTGAACCTCCATCCCAGTGGGCCGCAGTCCCGCACACAACCACTACGCCACCGGGGCTCAGCCCTTTTTTGTTTTTGTTTTTGCTTTTGGTAATAGTTTTTTTTTCATTAGAAATTACTTCCCCCAGAGTAATACTAGCTCATTTTTACACTCAAAATAATAAGACTAAAATGTGCCTAGGAATTATAGGCTACTAGAAAGAACATTTTTCATCCTATAGAAGCCAGTGTTGCCAAAAAAAACTGGTTTTTCTAAGCATTTGACATCATTCAAGACTTATTTTTGTTTTGTTTTGTTTTTTTTTTTTTGGGCATCACCGCCCTCTGGTGATGGGAGTAGGAGGCCCAGTCTTTGCTCCTGTGAAGCTGCTGCTGGAATTGAACCTCCATCCCAGTGTGCCGCAGTCCCACGCACAACCACTGTGCCACCGGGGCTCAGCCGTCAAGACTTATTTTTTAAAGTGCCCCTGGTGGAACAACAGTTAAGCTCTAAGCTGCTAGCTTAAGGTTGAACAGCCCCCGTGGCTCCATGGACGAAAGGCCTGGCTGTCTAGTCCTAGCTGAAGGTGCAGCCAGGAGGCCCTGTGGAACACACACATTATTCATAACAGCACAAGAATGGAAACAAGGCATTGTCCATCAGATCAAAAGCTAAATGGATGCGCAAAACGTGGCACATCTAATTGAGCTATGGGCTGACCCCGGTGGCGTAGTGGTTGTGCGCGGAACTGTGGCCCACTGGGACGGAGGTTCAATTCCAGCAGTGGGGCTGGGCCTCCTACTCCCACCACCGGAGAGCAGTGATGCCCACCCCAAAAAAAAGAACAT
The DNA here is from genome assembly GCA_004026705.1 of Nesogale talazaci. Lineage (NCBI taxonomy): Eukaryota > Metazoa > Chordata > Mammalia > Afrosoricida > Tenrecidae > Nesogale > Nesogale talazaci. Next base: position 29,699 of record PVJH01021833.1, read on the forward strand.
CTAATTGAACTATGGATTGTTAGAATATCTGTAAGTGCTCCCAATAAAATGTTTAAAAAATGCTAATCCCTTCAAAAATATGGTACATGTCATGGAAAACTATATGGAACTCTATAACCATAAAACACAGTGACGAGTCCTTGTAACATACAGACAAGTGCACCTGGAGGGCATAATGCTAAGTGAAATAAGCCAAACACGTAAGAAAGATGGATAGATGAATAGATACATACATACATACCGGTGTTCATTTGTAGCTACAGGAGGTAGAATGAAGCGGAGGAGCTCTAAGTTATAAATACTTGTTATCTTGGGTGATGGGGAAATGTGGCAATGAACATGGGGGTAGTGCGCCCAACTTGACTAAAGTCATTGATGTTTCTGAGAAGGAAGCCTGTCCTAAAAATCTGACATAATTTGGTAACACCACCAACTATACCCGAAAAACGAGTGTGTGGTCACATACGTATGTGTAAAACTCACTGCCAGGGCTGAGCCCCGGTGGCGTAGTGGTTGTGCGCGGGACTGCGGCCCACTGGGACGGAGGTTCCATTCCAGCAGTGGGGGTGGGCCTCCTACTTCCACCACCGAGAGCAGTGATGCCCCCCCCCCAAAAAAAAAGAGAAAAAAAAAAACTTCTAAATTTACACTAAAGCAAAGATGAGAAGATAAAAGGATAGGAAAATTGGAATACTGGAAATGTAATAGCTCAAACATACAAAGAATGCTAGCACATTGTGAAAAATGCAACTATTTTTCTAAAACAATTTATATAGTAATTATCCAATGGGAACCTGTGTAAATATTACCCTGAAGCACAATAAAATACTCTAATTTTTAAAAAGTGAATCCTTCCCTACTCTGTCACTGGGGGTGCAGCACCCAATAACAACAAAATGAGTGAAGAGTGGATTTTGAAAGAATGCTTTGCTTTGGAAATAACGGTGAGACTTCTAGCCCCGCCTTTTTCACTAGCTGGGCACAGAAATTTCTCAGGGGTTCTCCTACTCTGACCGAGTCCCACTCCCATGATGTCTTGTTCAGTGAGTTGGTCTTCAGTCAATTATCTCAGTATTTTCACGGATTTTTTTTTCTCTCCTAGCAGCTTAATTTCCCATATCAACGAAAATATTAACAAGGTAAGTACTTTTCATTTCAAAGAGCTACAACATTTGGAGGTTTAATAATTATGTTGTGGGGCTGAGCCCCGGTGGCGTAGTGGTTGTGCATGGGACTGCAGGCCACTGGGACGGAGGTTCAATTCCAGCAGTGGGGCTGGGCCTCCTACTCCCACCACCAGAGAGCAGTGATGCCCCCCCGCAAAAAAATAAAAACAAAATTATGTTGTGTTGACTTTAGTTCATGCAGAATAGCAAAATGAATTACTTTTTAAAAAGTCATTAAATGATAGTTTCACAATTAAGAAAAGATGGTAACAATCTGTGAATTTTTTTTCATTTTTGTTTTCTTAGTTGCAGACATCTGTAGAAAAGTCTGAGGAAAATCTCAGTTCAAAAAGTCAATCTATTATGGATTCCGTGGAGACTGTGGCCAAGACATGTGAGTGATTGTTGCATGCCATTATCAGCAGAGGGCACTGGCGAGCAATGAACATGAACTTTCTGTCCCTGGTCAAGTTTCTGCCAGGTGTGGAACTCAGGAAGTGGGGTAGTGGGGCTACCTCTGGGGGGGACACGATGGTGTCTTGACACCTTCTAGAAGGCAGTCATTCTCAACTCAGTCACCCTGCGGCCTCCTGCCCATGGTTCTCTTGGCACTCCCTGAGGTGACTCAGCAGCATCACTGAGTCCCAGATGACTTGTCGGCCGTATGGTCTATAGAGACACCACCCCTTAGGAATTGGAGACACCCTACTTTAGTTCTGCTGTTCTGCTTGCCACTGTGGCGGCACTGAAAGCTGGTTTAAAGGGAATCACAGGTCTTCCTACTTTCAGCTCTGTCGTGTTCTGCAGAGCCCTTTGCTCTACCACTTAGTGATGGACATTTCGGGGAAATTGGGTTCCCGGCCCTCACTTTTTTTGGGGGGTGGGATCACTTACTTTTTGAAGATAGCCATGAAGCAGATTCCCTTCAGGGGTCCTCAAACTTTTAAGACAGGGAGCCAGTTCACTGTCCCTCAGACCGTTGGAGGCCCGGACTATAGTTAAAAATCAACAACAATAACAACAAAACTATAAACAAATTCCCTGTGGGTCCGGGATGAGTCGGCTGCTAAGCAGGACAGCAGTGGTGCAGAAACACCCAGCGGGCCGGGTGAATGTCCTCTGCAGGCCACGGGCCATAGTTTGAGGACGCCTGCCCTAGGTGGACCCCTTTCTGGAGCCAACAGCTCAGTTAAATGACATCTGCACTTAATTCAGTTTTTTTTTTTATGTTAAGCAAATGGAAATCAACTTTTTAAAATTCCATGGGATAAATTGCTCACTATTTACAAAAAAAAAAAAAAATCAATGCTTTTGAGTAGCTTAAAAACTAATCTCATTCCTACTCCCACCACCAGAGGGCAGTGATGCAAAAAAAAAAAAAACTAATCTCACAAGGATAAATATAGACGCCTCTCCCAGGGGGACAAATAATGGAAAAGTGAATGAGGAAGGATGAAGGAGGATGTAAGAAAGGAAAAAAACAATCTATAACTTATCAAGGGTTCATGAGGGAAGAGGAGGGTGGGGGAGGCAGAGGAAAGAAATAGGGAGCTGACATCAGTGGCTCAAGTGGGAAGGGAATACTTTGAATATGATGATGGTGGCATATGAGCAAATGTACTTGACACATTGGAAGAATGTATGGATTGTGATAAGAGATATAAGAGCCCCCAATAAAAGCATTAAAACACACAAAAATGAATCTCTGTCTGCAAAGAAATACTCTACTGTCTGCTGGCTTCCAACCTGAGTATACTCCACATAGGGCAACTGTGCATCTGTGTAGAAACCAGTTCCAGAAGCCTAAGACTGTTACTCTAGAAAAGAGAGGAGGGTCAACAGCAGAGGCAAATAAGTGGTACTTCCTATATTTTCTGTGGAGGCAGACTTCTCAGCTTTCTCTCAGAGCAGCTGATTGACCTGAACCCCCACCATTTACCTAATATATTTGGTTTCCCCCTTATACCCCACCTCACGCTCATCCTTCTAGTATCACTAATCACTATTGGTCCTGAGGGGTTAACTGTCCTGGATTCCCTGTGTTTCCAACTCTTATCTGTATCTGTGTACATGTTCTGGGATAGCCAAATTTGTAAGGTAGATTTTGGGAATATGATAATGGAGGGAGAAAGCATTAAAGAATTAGAGGAAAGTTATATGTTTCATCTTTACTACCCTGCACCCTGACTGGCTCGTCTCCTCCCCACAACCTTTCTGTATGAGGATGTCCAGTTGCCTACAGATGGGCTTTGGGTCTCCACTCCACACTCCCTCTCATTCACAATGATAAGATTTTTTGTCCCTTGGTGCCTGATACTCAATCCCTTCAACATCTCATCATGATCACCCAGGCTGATTTGCTTCTTGTATGTGGGCTTTGTTGCTTCTGAACTAGATGGCTGTTTCTTTACCCTCAAGACTTTAAGACCCCAAACACTTTATCTTTTGATAGCTGGGCACCATCAGCTTTCTTTACCACATTTGCTTATGCACCTGCTTTGTCTTCAGTAATCATGTCAAGAAGGTGAGCATCATGGAATGCCAGTTTAATGGAACAAAGTATTCTTGCATTGAGGAAGTACTTGAGTAGAGGCCCAATGTCTGTCTTCTACCTTAATATTAAACCTATAAATATATGCACAGCAATGGTATTTTCAATTGCTTCATGTACATGTGAAAGCTAGACAATAAGATATCTGGAGAAGAATTTATACTTTTAAATTATGTATAAATTGTGGTGATGGCAAAGGATATTGAAATTCCTATGGACTTCCAGATGAACAAATAAATCTGTGTTGGAGGAAATACAGCCAGAATGCTTGATAAAGTGAGAATAAAGAGACTGACTCCCATACTTTAGCTATGTGATCGAGAGAGAGAGAGAGAGAGAGAGAGAGAGAGAGAGAGAGAGAGAGAGATATTAGCTCTGGAGAAGGGCATCATGCTTGATCAAGCAGATGGACTGTCAAAAACAGTAAGTCCCTCAATGACATGGATTTACACCATGGCTGTAACAAGTAACTAACATCACAAAGGTGGGGGTGGTGCAGCACTGGGCATGTTTCATTCTGTTGTACATGTTGCCATTCTTTGACACATAGTCAGAGCTGACACACTGGTCCCTGACAACATAAACAAGACTCAGGAGATGGAGCCATACCAAGAGAGCAGTGACAAACAAAGTGACAGCATATAAACCAGAAACCTAGAATATCCTGAAAATAGGCACAATAAACTTGTTTAGAATCACTTCCTTTTAAAATATGTAATGGCAAAGAATAGAAAATTGTCATGGAGAGAGAAACCAGACAAACTCTCATCTGCCCAGACTCACTCTAGCCAGCCCAAAGCAGTGAACTCCACTCAGAGAAATCTGTGCTTTTGCTCTCCTTATATAAATGTTTTCCTTAAGTCATCTTATAAATCAACATGATTTATAACATGTAACATCTTATAAAGCATTTTTGGTAGAAAAATGAAGAAGGAGGATAGATTTTCTAAAGAGGAGAGAAAGCATTTTCCCTGTTTTCTCCTGGGTTTCTTGGTTTTCACTTGTTTGTTTAAGTCATTGGTCCGCGTTGAGTTCATTTCTGTATCTGGTGTAAATATGGGTTCCTCTCTCAATTCTCTTGCATGTGGTGCTCTCGTTGTCGTGGAATCATTTTCTCTCTACTAGAGGGATGGAGAAGCTTTGTTGAAAATCTGTTGGCCAGAGATCTATGAATTCTAGGTTCTAACCTATTAGGTCTGTATGTCTGTTCCTGTATGAGTAACAATGTCTTGTTTCTGTAGCTTTATATATAGTATATGCTGAAATCAGGAAGTGTGAATTCTACTTTGTTATTTTTCAAAATTGTTTTGGCTCCCGGGGACTCCGAGCCGTCAGTCCCATCCCGGGGCACAGCTCTGCCTTGTTAGACACGAAGGCACTGGGAATGCGAACTGAAGGTGACAGCTTTTGTTTTTGAAGTCCCCTACGAACTTGAAGATTGGTTCAAAGTGTCTTTCCATTGATTCAGGTCTTCTTTGGCTTCATTCAAGCAGCTCCAGTGACACTCGGGGTTTTAGTACATTGGGCTGCTATCCACAGGGTTGGCAGTTCAAACCCGCCAGCTCCTCCTTGCGAGACACATAAGTCATTCTGTGTTTAGAGCCCCCAGGACAGTTCTACACTGCCCTATAGAGTAGAGTGACCAGATTTTAAGCGGACACCATTGACAGGGCTTGATGAAAAAGTTTGTCTATATGAAGCAACAAAAGGGTTCATAGAGGGCTGAGCCCCGGTGGCGTAGTGGTTGTGCGCAGGACTGCGGCCCACTGGGACAGAGGTTCAATTCCAGCAGTGGGGCTGGGCCTCCTACTCCCACCACCGGAGAGCAGTGATGTCCCCCCCCCCAAAAAAAAAACAAAACAAAAAAGTGTTCATAGAATACAAAAATAGTATTGTAATAGATTTATTTTAATTTTAAAACGCCGTGGGACGTTGTTAAACTGTTAAAAAGTGGGACGTCTGGTCACCTTACTATGGGGTCATTTTGAATCAGAACTGAGGGTTGTTGGTTTTTTTTAGATTTTTTTTTTTTTTAGAACTGAGGTTTTTGTGCTTGTGGCAATGGTTAATGTCTGAGCAGTATTATGTAATTTTCAATGTACAAGTCTTTTACTTCCTTGGTTAAATTTATCCCTAGATACTTAATTCTTTGTTTTATAATATTGAATTGTTTTCTTTCTTTTTCACCTTTTTTCTGTACTAGTGTCTAGAACTACAACTGATTTCTTTTGGGGGGGGGCATCACTGCTCTCCAGCGGTGGGAGTAGGAGGCCCAGCCCCACTACTGGAATTGAACCTCCATCCCAGTGGGCCGCAGTCCCGCGCACAACCACTACGCCACCGGGGCTCAGCCCTACAACTGATTTTTATGTATAGATTTTATATTCTCCGTATTTGCTGAGTTTGTTTAGTAGCTCTAGCAATGTTTTTCTGGGTTTTTAGTTTTTTAAGAAGCCCTGGTGGCACTAAGCCCCGGTGGCGTAGTGGTTGTGCGCCGGACTGCGGCCCACTGGGATGGAGGTTCAAGTCCAACAGCGGCTCCACAGGAGCAAAGACTGGGCCTCCTACTCCCACCACCAGAGGACAGTGATGCCCCCCCTAGAAAAATCAGTCCTGGTGGCATGGTGAGCTAAGCATTGGGCTGATAACTTGCCATATATACTCAAGTACAAGCTGACTCAAATATCAACAAAGACACTTAATTTTTTTTTAATTTAAATAATTTTGTTTTTGGGGCTAAGCCCTGGTGGCGTAGTGGTTGTGCGCGGGACTGCGGCCCACTGGGACGGAGGTTCAATTCCAGCAGTGGGGCTGGGCCTCCTACTCCCACCACCGGAGAGCAGTGATGCCCCAAAAAATAAAAAAATAAAAAATAAATAAATAATTTTGTTTTTGTTTTTTGGGGGGGCATCACTGCCCTCTGGTGGTAGGAGTAAGAGGTCCAGCCTTTGCTCCTGTGGAGCTAGAATCGAACCTCCATCCCAGTGGGTCGCAGTCCCGCGCACAACCACTACGCCACTGGGGCTCAGCCCAGTAATTTAAATAATTTTATTGGGGGCTCTTACAGCTATTATAACATTCAATACATAATCTGTATAAAGCACATTTGCACACATGTTGCCATATTCATTTCCAAACATTTCCCACTTGAGCCCTTGGTATAAGCTCCTCATTTAAAAAAAAAAAAAAAAAGCTCCTCTTTCCCCCTCCCCTTTTAAAAAAATGAATCATTTATTGGGTACTCAAGACACCTAGTTTTTTTTCGTTTTTGTTTGTTTTTGGGGGCATCACTGACTCTAGTAGTCGTGGGTGCTACCCAGTACTACTCCTGAAAGCTGCTGCTGGATTTGAACCGCCAAGTCCGCAGGCCGCAGTTCCGCACTCAACCACTGACACCACCGGAGTTCAACCCCAACACCTAGTTTTTACCACCAAAAAAAGGCATTACAAATGTGCAGGATGCAGTGATGCCCCAAACAAAAAAACAGCAACGAAAGATGTGCAGGAGGGCTGAGCCCCGGTGGCGTAGAGGTTGAGTGCAGGACCGTGGCCCACTGGCTTGGTGGTTCAAATCCAGCAGCAGCAAAGCTGCGTAGCTCCCACGACCACCAGAGGGGAGTGATGCCCCCCCCCCCACAAAAAAATAAAACCCAAACAAGCAAACAAAAATGTGTAGGAAATGGGCTGAACCCCGGTGGCCTAGTGGTTGAGTCCAGGACCGTGGCCCACTGGCTTGGTGGTTCAAATCCAGCAGCAGCTCTCCAGGAGCAAGGCTGGCCCTCCCACTCCCACCAGAGGGCAGTGATGCCTAAAAAAAAATTTTTTTAATGTGCAGGAAAAATTTTTTTCTCTGAGCCCCAGTGGCGTAAGTGGTTGAGTGCGGGACTGTGGCCCACGGGCCTGGTGGTTCAAATCCAGCGGCAGCTCTCAGGAGCAGCGCTGGGTGGCTCCCATGACCACCAGAGGGCAGTGATGCCCCAAAATAAAAAAAATTAAAAAAGATTTTTTTTTCTTAATTTTTTTAATGTGCTGAAAAATTCAGCTTATATTCAAGTATATATGGTAAATGGTGGGGGTTCAAGTCCATCAGCTGGTCCTGAGAGAGAAAGATGAGACAGTCTGCCTCCCTAGAGACGTCCAGCCTCAGAAACCCGATGAGGTAGTTATACCCTGTCCTAGAGGGCTGTTATATATGACTATTTCGTTCGTAAACTGATCATTTTACTTCTCTTTTTTTTTTCTTTTTTGTGTGGCATCACTGCCCAGGTGGAGTAGGAAGCCCAGCCTTGCTTCTGGAGAGCTGCTGCTGGATTTGAATCACCAACCCTGTGGGCCGCAGTCCCGCACACAACCTCTATGCCATCGGGGCTCAGCCCTCTTTTTCTCTTTTTAGTACTTTTATTGAGGGGTCTTACATCTCCTATCACAATCCATACATTCCTCCAATGTGTCGAGCAGCACATTTACACATATGCCACCACCATCATTTTTAAAGCATTTTCTTCC
>PVJH01021834.1:0-37810 GCA_004026705.1 Nesogale talazaci
GGCAATGGGTGTGTAAAAGTGGCCTGGATACAACTGATGTTGTTAGGGATTGTGATGGGAGTTGTAGGGGCCCCCCAATAAAATGATTAATTTTTTTAAAAGGGGGGGAGGGGAAAGGGGAGGGTTTTTTTGTTTTTGTTTTTGTTTTTTAAAGAGGAGCTTGTATCAAGGGCTCAAGTGGAAAATATTGGGAAATGTATGTGGAAATATGTGTGCAAATGTGCTTGATACAAATGATGTACTGAATGTTGTAGTAGCTGTAAGAGCCCCCAATAAAATTTTAAAAAAACAAAAACACTTCTGCTGTTGTATTTTCTCCAAATATTGCAAAAAATATGTTGTATTGGATTTTTCTTCTGTGTTCTATAGGATGAGGGTTGACCATATGTGAAACGAAATCATAGCAGTTGAATCAAGGTAGAAGTATTTCACCTATAAAACAGGTCTATCATAAAAATAGAGGTATCGGTCTATGTACATATGGCAATACATTGAGGCATGGATAGACTTTGATTCTCTGCTCAAGCTCTCCCTCAGTGCAAGAATACTTGTCCTAGTAACCTGGCATTCTTTGGTGCTCACCCTCCTGACATGATCACTAAAGATAAAATGAGTGCATAAGCAAATGTGGTGAAGAAAGCTGATGGTGTCCCGCTATCGAAAGATATAATGTCCTGGGTCTTAAAAACTTGAGGATTAATAAGCAATCATCTTGCAGAGATGCAACAAGCCCACAACAGCCTATGAGAAAGAAGCACAACAGCCTATGAGATGTCTACAGAAGCAGGTAACAGACCCCAGAAGATCCAAGAAATACAACAGCAAAAAACCATTGTTGAGAATGAGGGGGATCAGAGTAGAGGCCCCAAACCAATCTGTAGACAATGGGGCATTTCCTCACAGAAGGCTCACAAGGAAAGGATGAGTAAGCCAGGGCACAGTAAAGCACGGATGAATCACACAATATTCTGCTAATTCTTTGAGGCTTCCTTACACACACACACCCCACTATCATGACCCCAGTCCTGCCTTTCACTAAACTAAAGCAGGTACACTGGTAGAGATAAGAACTCGTGACCCATGGAATCCAGGTCAGATCAGCACCCCAGAATAGAAATGGGAGTAATGTTACCTGGAGGGTAGGAAGATAGGGGAAAGGTGAGGTGAAGAAGGAAGGAAGGGAGAACCAATTGCAATGATCAGCACATAACACACTCACACACCTCTCTTGAGAGGGATGGACAACAGAAACATGCATGAAAGGAGACAGCAGTTGGTGTAAGATATGAAAATAATTATGATTTATCAAGAAGTCATGAGGGCAGGAGGGAAAAATGATAAGCTGATACCAAGGGCTCAAATAGGAAGTGTTTTAGAAAATGATGATGGCAACATATTTACAAATATGCTTGATACAATTGACGTTTGGATTGTTATAAGAGTTGCAAGAGCCCCCCAATAAAATGACCTTTAAATTTAAATAAATAAATAAAACCCATCCAGAGGCAAGTAGTCTAGAATCATTTTGATTGCTACCAGCATCTGAGACCCTTGGTTCCTCCATCTTCCAAGTAACTTCATGGTCTAAAGTGGTTGCTTGTGCTCCAGAACTGACAATTGTTATTCAGGCGGCAGTAGAGAAGAAAGAGGGACCCACCTTCTCTCCTTGAAGAAGCCTCTTGAAAGTCTCACACAACACATCTGCTCCATCCTACAGGACAGAACTCAGTTACATGACTACAAAAGAAATACTTCTCGAGCTGAGCCCGGGTGGCGTAGTGGTTGTGCGTGGGACTGCGGCCCCCTGGGATGGAGGTTCAATTCCAGCTCACAGGAGCAAAGGCTGGGCCTCCTACTCCCACCACCAGAGGGCAGTGATGCCTAAAAAAACTTAAAAAAAAAAGAAAAGAAAAAGAAATACTTCTCATTCTGGTTACAAAAGGAATATCTCTCATTTTCACAACAGCCTCAGATAAAAATTGATGATTTGATCCTAGGGAGAAATAGAAGGTTTGGATGGTAGATGGACAACCATTGATCTTAGCATCACTTTTCCAAAATAAAGTCAGTAATGAAACTGGAGCCAAACAAAGAGCACCAACAAATATAAACAATAACCCAACAATCTCCCCCATTCTCCATGCCCAAGGTATGAATTAGGGTCTAACTTTTTTCTAACCCATATGGATACACATGAATGTATAGATTCAAATTTATAGAAAGTTTCTCACCTACTTTGTATGAAGTAGGAGCGTCCTATTTACATTACTCTTTAATTTACTCTTTCAAGTTAGTCTGTGATAGTCTTCTCTCTGTGAATACATCGTGGTCTAATCCAGACTTTTAGATGTGTTATATCGTGACATAATTTCTTAACGACTTCCCTATTGAGAGCTATTCAGTCATTTCCAGTGTTCCCCATCACAAACAACACCATGCATTATCTTGCACATATTGTTACTGGTAAGACTTTTGGGCTGCTCCCTAATCAGAGTGACACTGTACAACAGGATGGAGTATGGCTTGGGCCTGTACATCTCACAATTGTTCCTGTGTTGGGCCCCATTGTTGCAGCTACTGTGTCAATCCATTCCACTTAGGGTCTTCTTCGTCTTCTTCACTGACCTTTCCCAGGGACTGGCCCCTCCTGCCAGGAGCCTGGTGGTATAGTACTTTCGAGATGGGCTGCGAACCTCACAATTATCTCTTATGCCTAAACCCATTGTTGCAGCCATGGCATCGATCCATCTCACTGAGGGTTCTCCTCTTTCTCACTGCCCCTCTGATGTTCTTCTCCAGGGACTCCTCTCTCCTGACAACATGTCCAAAGTAAGTAAGACGAAGTCTTGCCATCCTTGTCTTCAAGGAGCCCTCTGACCTTACTTCTTCCAAAACCGATGGGTTTGTCCTTTTGGCGGTCACTGGTACTTCCAGTCTTCTCCTCTGGCCCCACACTTCACATGCATCTATTCTTCTTCAGGCTTCCTTATTCCACGTCCAACTCTCACAAGCAGATGAAGTATTTGAAAATACCATGGCAGGGGTCAGGCACACCTTAGTTCTCAAAAGAGTGGGTATTATATCACTATGGTATTTTTGTGCTACTAAGGACATTTATAAAATCATTAAGTTACAGTTTTATGGTACACAATGCTAGAAATTACATTCTTTACAACAATTCAAACTTATGACAGAAAGACTTAACAGTCAAGTTGGATATGAGTATGTTCCAAAATTTTTTGAGGAGATATGTGAATGAGATAGCTTCAAACATCTGTTTAGATGGCTGGTTGGGGAAAAGAACTGACCAGGAGCATGTGGCTCTTGGAACCTGCATTCTAGATGCCCTCTTTTCTGTTTTCCCTTATTTGCTGAGCCATTTGGGGACTTTCTCCCAAGTATCAATCCCTGACCCTCTTCTCTATTTAAAAAAAAAAAAATCTATTGTGGTAAAATATATGCAACAAAAAATTCTCATTTGAGCCATTGTTGCCCGTACCATTTATTGTTGTTGTTATGTGCCATCAAGTTGGTTCTGGCCCACAGTGACCTTATGCCCAGCAGAAGGAAACCCTGCCCGGTCCTGGGCCCTCAGCACAATTGTTCCTATACTCGACTGCATGCTTGCAGCCACCGTGTCAATGCATCTCCTTGAGGACTTGCCTTTCCTTTGCTGACTCTCTACCCTACCTCCAGGGACCTGGTTCTCCTGGCAACATGGAGAACCTAATTTAAAAAAAGAAAACCATTCCATTCACCATGCCATGTAGCCATCACCACTATCCATTTCCAATTTCTTTCATCCTCCTGACCAGAAACTCAGTCCCTTTCATCGATAACTCCCATTTCGCCCTCCTACTTATCACTGTCAGGCACCAATCTATTTTGCTATCTCTGCATTTGCTTGTTTTAGATATTTCACATATGTGGGACCCTTCAATGTTTTATGTCTGACTTATTCCCTTTAGCGAAAAACAATAGAAAGTTCATCCATGCATCATCAGAATGTCATTTCTCTTTCTTACAGAATAATATTCATTTGTATTCACCACATGCTCACCTCAGCAGCATGTACACTAAGATTGGAGTGATACAGAGAAGGACACCAACATTGTGAAGTGTTTCAAAGTTGTTGGGGAAGGGTTAGACTGCTGACAGTGGTCAAGCCCACCAGCTCCTGCTTCAGAGAAGAATGTAACTGTCTGCTTCCTAAAGACTTACAAAGCCGCCTGAGCCCTTGTGGTGCAGTGGTTGAGTGCGCGACTGCAGCCCATGGGGTTGGCGGTTCATATCCAGCAGCAGCTCTCCAGGAGCAAGGCTGGGCCTCCTACTCCCACCAGGGGGCAGTGATGCCCACAAACAAACAAAAAAAAACAACACAAAAAAAGACTTACAAAGCCTTAGAAACCCAGTACCGGGTCATAGTGAGTTGGAATAGACTTGATGGCAGTGGGTGGAGGGGCTATATTCCAAATTACATATTTTTAAAAGTCACTGATCTGTTGATGCATATGTTAATTCTACCTTTGGTTTTTGTGAATAATGTGGTTTTTAGCCACAACAATAATGAAGTCTGCTGTACAAATATTGGCTAGGTTCCTGCTTTCAAGTTTGTGGGTTTTTTTTTTTAATTAGGTTTATTGGCATATGACTCACATGTCATACAATGTAATAATTCAATCATAATCAGAAGAATTGTGTAATCATCACTATAATCAATTTCAAGACATTTTCTTCTTTCTCATACTCATAGTTATCAGTCTTTCCTGCCATACCCCTAGGTAATTATTCACCCAGTTACTGTCTTTATAGATCTACCTATCCTGGATTTCATATACAGAAAATCATACAAAACAACACCGAGACAACAAAACCCAACAACAAAGACAAAGCAAAACAAAGGGAAAACCTTAATTAAAAAGAAAGGTGAAAATATCAAAAACAATGTTCTAAGATTTCATTGCTTTTATGGGGTCCCTGACAATTCACCGTATGAATTTGATGTTTGACTTTTCCATTTCTGCAAACGTGAATGTTGCAATTTTGACAGGGATTGTGTTGAGTCTATAGATTGTCTTAGATAATAGTCCTCTACTCTTCAACTTTAAAATTAGTCAAAAAGGGAGATCAAGGGAGGGAGAGTGGAGATCAAATGATAAGGTGCTACATTTTTACCTAACTTCATATGCCACAATCAACTTTATAGTTCTTTTTTTTGGGGGGTGGTGGTGGTGAGTGGGGGCATCACTGCCCTCTGGTGGTCATGGGAGCTACCCAGCCTTGCTCCTGGAGAGCTGCTGCTGGATTTGAACTGCCAAGCCCGTGGGCCGCAGTCCCGCACTCAACCACTGTGCCACCGGGGCTCAGCCCCCTCAACTTTATAATTCTATCTAATAGCAAGGCTATTCACATTCCTGGACTATAGTCAGAGGGAACTTACCCGAACTTAATCCACGTGGGGACATTGCAAATGGATTTTGGGCTTCCACTGTCATCCATAGCCTTCTGGAAACTGGGCGTTCACAATTTAAGCACTAATACCAGTCTCCCCTTCAGATTTGGCCTTCATTATTTATAATTCTTGGATCACACAGACTGATGTACTTCTTTTATGTGAACTTAACTAATGTCTCTCTTAATGGCTGCTCGTTGTACATATAAATAGAACATCAATTTCAGTGTTTTACTTGATGTCTTTTTTCCCTGATTTTGAGTCTGAACTCTGAAATAACAAGTGAAAAATAGAGTTCAAGGCAGAAAATTATGTATTATGTATGGAGATAATCCTGTGAAGTAATTGGAATAAAAAATTTATTTAAGGAGAAGGGAATAAAAAGATATTCTATTTCTTCTCCATTGAGTGAACTTGGAACTCTTAGTGAAAACTATAAGCTATTTCTGGAATCTCAATTTTTTTTTTACCACTGGCTATCTTTACATAAGTAGCAGAGCTTTGAGGCGATCTGGTGGAGGAGTAGGTAGGCATGGGGCTGCAGTTCACAAGGTCCACAGTTCAAAGCCAGCAGCCAAGCAAGAATCACCTGACTAGGTTACAGTGTCAGAAACTCAAAAGGGGCAGTCCTATGGGACCGCATGTATCGGCATAGACAGGATGGCAGTGAGAGAGTCTTCCTATTTTGTTCTTCTCTTTCAAAATTTAACTACCTTTTGGGGGTCCCTGACATTCCAAAGAAATATGAGGTTTGGCCTTTCCATTTCTGCAATGAAAGCAGTTGGGATTTTGATAATGATTATGTTGAATATATAGGTGGTTTTAGGTAATGGTAACTATGCTTCAAGATTATGCACTAATTTCCTTCCATAGTCTCAATTATTATAGCATGAATGACTCCTAGAACCCACCTCTAATCTTTATTCTGAACTTCACTTCTGATTTTTAAGAGATATTGAATGTCTTAACTTTTAACGGGTTAGAGATAATAACAATTTCTAACATTATTATCATTCCTTTCAACTCTTTCTTATGGAAATTTTGCAGAGATAAGTTTGAAGCTTTGAAAAACAGAGATTTAGGCTGAGCCCTGGTGGCGTAGTGGTTGTTCGCAGGACTGCAGCCCACTGGGTTGGAGGTTCAAATGCAGCAGCAAGGCTGGACCTCCTACTCCCACCACCAGAGGGCAGTGATGGCCCCCCAAAAAAGAAAAGAAAAACAGAGATTTAGGGTATAAACGGAAATGAGTGAAAATACAAAATACAGCTCTTAATCAAGCAGCTAGAAATGTTAAGCCTGATCCCCACAGAATTATTTCCAGCATTCTTATGTTTACCAATATTCCTTGCCCCAAACTGCCTGGTTTTATATGTAATTGGAAGGGACATATTATGAAGGCTTAGGGATGTAATAGAACTAGGTTGTATTAACTAATTGTTAAATAATTTTTTCTTTCTTTTCTCCTTTCCTCATCTTCTTCAATTCTTCCCTCTCTTCTTCCTGTTTTTCCCTTCCTTCTCTTTTTCCTCCCTTCCTTTTACCTTTCCTTCTGTAATGCTTATTCTATAGCAGTTTCTGCTTCCAACATTAACAACTGCTATCACAATTACTTGGTTTAGCACTTCAATAAATGGATAGTGACCAACTGAAAGATACTTCCCAAATATCCAGTGAAAATCCACTGCAATTTTCTAAAAAAAAGTTCTTGACCAAAATGTTGCTAGGCTCTTCAGTCTTGAAATGAAAAAGGTAGAATTGCACCTTTTTGCTACTCGTTAGTGTGGATTTGAGACTTATCTCACAACAAGTACAAGTTCAAACTGGAAGGCTTACAGGCTATCAATAGAACTCTGCTCAGCCGCCTTATTTTAAAGCGAAAGCATGTTAAGCCCTCTAAGCCTCTCCTCATAAGACATACCCTTCATCTCCCAAATTAGTCCTGGTGCCTTTGCTGGATCCCTTCCAGGACTCAGATGTTCTTTTAAGCTTCATGTCCAACCACACACCATGGGATAGACTAAGAGTAGTCAGAGTTCATCTGCCTTAACAATCTCCTTGAATTTATTGGGAAAACACAAAAACAGTTCTAATTCTGATGACTATAGATGTTATGTACAGGAACTTTTTTTCCAGTAAGAAAACAAAAACAAAACAGGATAAGACAAAAACAAAACAAAGGACAGTGTACTTGACCTCGACCTGTGATTTTGTCAAAAATAATCCCTGGCTTCTCTGAATATATAATATAACATATTATAACATGTATAATATAACATGTATAACACATATGTTATATATATCTAGCATATGATGTTCTTGTCTATCTTCTATTGCCCTGATATATGCATGTCATGTTATTTAAACTAGAAGCTTCAGTCTAATAGTAAGATAAATACAGTTTGCAAATGTGCTTTTAGTCCACACCTTGTTTCATATGAAATATACATACAATTATACAAATGAAGTATAGAAAAATTATATAAAACATGAGCTTCTAATTCTTAGAAGTAGGTAGTCAGACGCAATAAATTGAACCCAGTAATGACTGCCTGAGTTCACTTCTTAGGCCACTTCAGCCACATGTGTGACCTTCCTAACCCAAGTGAGCCTTTTAATTTGTAATACTTACAAGCCAATCCAGTGCAAAAGACCTTTTTAAATTTGTCAAAAGCAAAGATGCTACTTGGATAATTTAAGGAGCTCCTGCCCTAAACTATGGTCTTCACAATGACTTCATCTGTATGTGAAAGTTGGACCCTATGAAAGAAAGAAGAGTTGATGCACTTGAATTTTTCAAGTGCAAAAATACAGGGGCTATCAGAAGGACACATATATCAGTCTCAGAAGCAATAAAAACACAACACTCAGGGCGGGGAAGTTGGGGGAACCACAACACTCCTTACAAGGGAGGATGGTGAGACTCCAGTGCACTTAGTTTGGACGCACCATCTGAAAAGATCAGTCACCAGAAAAGGCCATTCTGTTTAGCAAAATTCAGCCTATGCGAGGGAGGGCCCCTATGACATAGGCTGACACAATAGAAAAAACAATGGACTCAGACATACCCAGGATCATGAGGGTAACAAGGACCAGACAGCCTTTTACTCTATGGTATGGAGCGTCACTGTGAGCCAGAGTTGATGCGAAACTAATAAGAAGCCTGTGTAATCATAGATGTGAAGGAAGCTTGTGTCTTATTCCTCTCTATGGTCCATGATTTAGGGTAGGCTTAGTGATTTTCAGGGGGGGGAAATAAATGTCCATGGGTAGAAACTCTTTTCTATTTCAAAATAACTTTGAAAGAGGTGATAGCCTTAAGACCTAAGCAATTCCTCCCTCACCCCATTCCACCAAACAATGCTCAGAATCCGTCAATTCACAGCCAGTTACCTTCTGCTGTGTGTTCAGAGTTCAAATATACAAAAGGGGCAGGTGGGGACCCTAAAGGACCTATTTGATGTAATAGGAAATAAACACATTCAGTATTGTATAAGTGAGGTATCTTTGTTATTTCAGGGCAGCGGGACAGAATGTTTAAGAAACAAGGCCCTGCAGTCAGATAGTTGTGTTCTTATATCCTGGCTCAAAACTTAGAATCTTAAAATGTTGATAAATTATTTAGCCTGTCAAAACCTTAGGTTTCCTATCTTTCTTCTTCTTGTTCTCTGTATGTGTGCACCTCCATTCCAAGGTCCAGTGCGGCAATAATGCACCCTTCTCCTTCATTCCGCCAGAGATATATGAAGCCCTCAGCATGGAGTCTGCACATAGTAAGTGTTCTACAAATGGAAAGAGCTATTACTGGCATCTTAATGATACAGCATGAGCCGTGGCACATACCGCCCATCTAATCGGTCTGCCAATTTCAACAAGCCCTGCTTCTCAACAAGCATAGCTTGTTTGCTATCCTCTACAAAAAGGGACGCTTAATATTCCAGGTTTCTGGATGGGTGACTGCAGACTGTGTGGGTGTGACAGAAAAGATCCGTTTGTCACTATGAGTGCTTTTGCCCTGTGGACATGTAAAGGCCAGCCCTTGGTCCGCAGCTGCAGCTGCTATTTGCAGCCCTGGGACGTCTGCTAGGAGATTCTGGTGTGCAGATTTATTTTCTGCCCTGTGCTTCTGTCTGAAAAGCTCCTGACCCTGCCCAGCTGCCTTGGTCGTTGCGGCTGTCCCACAATGCCCTCGTCGTGCCTCAACTCCTTCCCAGAAAAATTTCAGCGGGGGTGGGGGTGGGGGGCATGATCATCAGAGAGTGAGGGTGGACTGTATCCCAGGCTAACCATTTTACATATGTTGCTCATTTAACACACAGAAAGCACGAGGCTATGGGTCTGGTCTTTATTTCCACTTCAATGTGGTTGAATAATTACCCCCAACGCCCATTAAGGGATGGAGCCAGGCTGCATGTTGACCTCGAGGTCAGCAGTTCACATCCACCAGCCTTTCTGTGGGGGAAAGGTGAGGCTCTCTGCTCCAAGGAAGATGTACAACCCTTGGGGTCATCACAAATGAACCTGGGAAAGCAGTGGCTTCAACTGTGGGCATTGAGGTGATCAAGTCTAGAATAAGGAGAGAGTGCTGATGCATATGGAAAATGCAACGAATGTGAATGAGCAGTTTGTGTGTGGCTGCTTGGTGCTCTCACCAAATGGGACCTAATGTACAGCAGAATGAAACGCCACCTGGGCTGTGCCACCCCCACAGTTATAGATATATTTGAACCTGCTGGTGCAGCCACTGTGACAATCCATCTCCCGGATGGTCTTCCTTTTTTTCACTGAGCTACTTTACCAGGGTAATGTCCTTCCCCTTTTTTAGAAAACAATTTTGACAGGCTTATTGACATATTTATCCACAAATCACACAATTTAATGGTTTAAACATCACAATCAATTTTAGAAGACTTTCTTTTTTTTTTTTTTAGAATAAATCATTGTATTGGGGGCTCTTACAGTGCTTATTACAATCCATACATCAATTGTATCAAGCACATTTTTACATATGTCACTGTCATTATTTTCAAAACATCTTCTATCGACTTGAGCCCTTGGTATCAGCTCCTCTGTTTTTTCCCTCCATCCTCCACCCTCTCGTGAACCCTAGATAAATTATAAATTATTGTCATTTCCATATCTTACATCATCTGCTGTTTCCCATTCCCATTCCCAATTCCACAGTTTCTATTGTTCATCCCTCTCAGAGAGGGGAGGTTCATAATATGTCAATCATTATGATCAGTTCCTATTTCTCCCCCCACCCGCACCCTATCATTACTCCCATTACTGTTACTGAGGGGTTCCTCTGTCCTGGATTCCATGTGTTGATAGTTCTTATCTGTACCAGTGCACGTGCTCCAGTCTAGCCAGAGCTGTAAGGTGAACTGGAGTCATGACTGGGGAGTGGGGCAGGGGAGAGGAAGCACTCAAGAACCAGAGGAATGCTGTGTGCTTCGTCAGTGCTACGCTGCACACTTGCTGACTCATTCTTCCTCGTGACCTTTCTATGAGGAGACATCCACTTGCCTACAGACGGACTTTGGGTCTCCACTCCAAGCCCCGTTGTTTACATCAATATGATTGCTGTTTTGGGTCTTCTGATGCCTGGCACCTGATCCCATCAGCACCTCGTGATCACTCAGGCTGGTGTCCTTCTTCCATGTGGGATTTTTTGCTTCCCTTCTAGAGGGCTATTTGTTTCACTTCTAGCCTTTAAGACCCCAGATGGTATATCTTTTGAAAGTCGGGCGCCATCAGATTTCTTTACCACATTTGCTTATGCATACACTTTTACTCCAGTGATTGTGTCAGGAAAATGAGCATCACAGAACGCCAATTTATTAGAACAAAGTGTTCTTGTGTTGAGGGAGTACTAGAGTAGAGATCCAATGTCTCTCTGCTACCTTGGTACATTTAAATATATGCATAAAGACCTATATCCCTATCATTACATATTAATGTAGTTTTGTATGTACATGTCTATATTTGTACTTCTGTAAATGTCTTTTGCTTCCTATTTCTTTCCTCTATTTCTGTTTACTTTAAGGTGATGTCCTTTTCCAGGGCTTCTGTTGACATGTCCAAAGTACATGGAGACAAAAATCTCTTCATCCTCATTTCCAAGGAACATTTTAGTTGCACATTTTCCAAGATGCATTTGTTTGTTTCTCTAGAAGCCCATGTAACTCACTATTCTTCACAAACATCCTTAAAATGTGTCAATTCTCCTGTGAATTTATTTCATGTCTAGCTTTCACAGGAATTGAAAATACCATAGCTTGAGTCGGGCACAATTCAGTCTTCAAAGTAACATCCTCGCTCTTTAAACTAACTTCAACTCCCCATCCCTCGGTCAATGCTGACGCATAATGACCCCTTGCGGATTTCTGAAACTGTAACTGTTTATGGGAATACAAAGCCCAGTCTTTCTCCCCCAGAGCTGCTGATGGTTCAGAACTGCCAGCCATGGGTATCACAGCCCAACATGTACCCATTGCAGCCCAGGGCTCCTAGTTTCAACACTGTAAAGAGGTCTGAAATAGTTAACACTTATTGTGCCAACGTGGCCAAAGAACACTTGAAGGGTAGAGAAATAAGTGGCTCAGCAAACTTGATTTTTCTCATCTCTTGCTCTTTGATGATTAGACCAGCGTGTGCCTGCCTTGCTTGTTCTGTGCCTCAATTTGCAAGCTATATTCCCTGTGGGACACCTGACCCGTAAATCGTGTCGCTGTAACTTGAGGTTCCTTCAACACACGCACCACCACACTACTGGAAAGTACATCTCCTGAGCTGGGGACTGTTGGACCCTGTCATCTGGCTGACTGTTGGTGACCTGCCTTGCTGTTTGCTGCTTGTGGCCGCATAGCCTACATTGCTTTACAGAGGACTACCCAGCGGCCTTCAAAACTTAAAGGACCACTGGTATACTAGCTGTTCATGGAAGTGAGTTGCACTGAGCCATTTGTACTGTTTTATAGATTCATTAACTGTTTAGTTCTTATGTTATCTATATATATGTATATAATTATTAGTATCCTGGTTTTGTTTCTCTAGAGAACCCTGTCTAACATAAGGTCTTAATACAGATTTTTCCAATGCAACCATTTGATGTATGGACAACTGCTTCTATGGACATTGATTATGGATACAAGCAAAATGAAATCATTGACAACTTCTATCTTTTCCCCATTTATCATGATGCTGTCTGTTGGCCCAGGTGCAAGGATTTTGTTTTCATTACACTGAGTTGCAATCCACCCCGAAGGTTGCTGTCCGTGATCTTCATCAGTGAGTGCTTCAAGTTCACTTTGCTTTCAAGATTGCATCATCAGTGTGCTACAGGTAGGTAAGCCTTCCTACAATTTCTGCAGAAACCACAAAATAGAAACCTAATTTGCTGTGTAAGCTTTCAACAAAAATAAAATAAAATTCGATTTAGAGTAAATAAGGTAAGTTAGAAAAAAAATTAAGGCCTGGGCCACAGCAGTTTGATTCCTCTCTCAATCGTGAAGATGGTACAGGGCAGGGTACTGTTGTTATGTTCTGCGAACATGGGGTTGTCATAAGTTGGCACAAATCTAGGGCCACTAGCAATAGCTTTCCTTTGGAAACAATGTTTTCTTTTGTTTTGTTTGATCTGACTCACTTTTTGCACCTTTAGTGTGACAGAGGAGGTGAAAAAGAGGTTTCATCCCTGGGCTCACTCGAATAGAAGATCAGTAGTGACACCCTGAAACACTAGTTTTAAGGACACTGAATCCCATTTGGACCAAGTGAGGAAGAATTGAGTGATCAGTTAGCAAAGTCAGCAGTGGGGTTTCTGGATACATATTGGTTGCCTATGAAATCACAAATCACAAATCAGTATGACAGAGGAGTGTGGAGAAGTTTTGCTAAGAGTCTCTGGAGCTTTAAGTCTCATGTCTGAGTGAAATCTCTTATCCCAAATGGCCTCAGTTATAACTAGCAAAATAGTTACCTTTTGTGGAGGTCATGTATCTATGTCAGTTTACTCTGGCATGGGACACTATGAGAGGCCTATGGAATCGAAACTGCCATAAGTCCAAACCCATGCACGCCCCTTTCCTTATTTTAAACCACGCAGTATTCCCTTGGCCTCTTTGCACAAGTACCTCTTGATTCATGGACAGGTTCCAAATAAGCACAATGAACTGTTCTAGAATTTCCATCCTTCTCAAGGTTATCTACAGTTTGCCACGATCTCCACAGTCAAATACCTTGGTATAGACAATAAAACACAAGCAAACATCTTTCTGATATTCTCTGCTTTGAGCCAATATTCATTGGACATCAACAATGATATCCCTTGTTCAGGCTGGATTAAGAAGAGGATGTGGAACAAGGGAGAAGTTTACTATGTATAACTGATGTCACTTTTTTATGTTTCTTTATCTAGATTCTTGTTACATCAGTGTATGTATCAGCTGTGGACATTAATTCAATTATCCACATGAAGATCAATAAATTTGAAGATTCTCAAATTTACGCATTGTGTTAAACTAGTTCTCCAGAGAAGGAAAACCAATGATATTTATATGTGTATATAAAGAAAAATAATTTTATCGAGAAAATAGCTCATGTAGTTGTGAATGTGGGTCAAGTGTGTGGGTAGTTCAAGTGTGTGGGTCAAATGTTAAAGCAGAAACTTTTCCTGATTGTGTAGCTGCAAAGTTGATAACCCAGGAAGAAGAAGATAAACTAGAAACAGGAAGACCACAGGCTGTGGGAAGTTCAAGGTCAGCAAGTCAGGTCCATGGCTTCAAAGTCAAATGACTCTGAGATCAGTAGGCAAATGGCAGGCTAGGGATGGCTCTCAGGGTCAGCAGGGAATATGGCAGATCATTATCTCAAGTTCAAAGAGCAAGGATGTCACAAAAGCAGGATCCAACAAGAAGAGAGGTAACATCTCTATAGCATCAACTTATATATCCGTGTGGTAGTTACATAATTTTGTGTCAACTTGAGAGTATTAAGAGGAGATGGAGAGGAATCTAGCCTGTCAATCAGGTCACAGCCTGATAATGCCTTCTTGTGGGCATGGCCTTCTCATAAGGATTCTGGGAAGTTCCTCTCTTTCTCCCTGGAGGTGGGTCACACTACTTCTCTGCTTCATCTTCCTATTGAGGAACCACATAGAGAACCTCACCAGTGCTGAAATGCTTCCAGTGGCACTAGGGCCACAAGACTTTTTACCCACTAGCCTGTGATTTTCTTGCATTTGGCCGTCTTGCATATGCTGCATAAGTCAAAGAGGAATTCATAGACCAGTATTGGACATGTGGGCTAATATCAGAATTAAGAATATTAAGTCTGTACTAGGCTGGGATGTTTTCTCAATATGCAATTGTTCTACGATATAAAACACTGTCTTATGTATACACCAGTGTCCCTGGATTTGTTTCTCTAGTCCAACTAGACTAACACAAGCAGAGGTACATTCCTGATGTAACCCCCTTCTAATTGTATCAGGTCTGTGGCTTCATTAAGAGGTACCACTCCACCCCATTCTTACCACACCTGCCTTGCTGCTCATAGCAGATCCATCATGGAGCTAGTGACATTATGGGGGAGGGCTCAACTGTCAAACTGCTGAAAATCTTGGCCCAACCAAGTTGATGCAAACCTATCATGCACACCAATCACTAACACCAAAAATGAAGAAATTGAAGACTTCTGCAGTCTAAACTTGATTAAAGATGCAAACAAAAGATGCCAGGCTAGGCTCTTTAGAGAAATGAAACCAATGACACACACATCTATCAGAAAGAAGTATAGATATCAAAGGAGTGGCCCACACAGCCACAGAAGCCCTTCTTAGCTCATGCAGCTACGAGGACCAATGGATAGGAAGCATTTTGGTGGAGACCTCCAGGAAGCAGGAGAATGAACCAGAAACAGGCTGGTGGAGGCCAACTTGAGTGGATTGAGGTTGGCAGACAACATAGCCAACTGCTAACAGCTCTCGGGACCATTAGGCAACATGCCAGGTCGTAGGACCAAGTCCCAAGAACCAGAAGCAAAATCGAGGCCAACAAGAAGAATAAAAGAAAAGCATCTATTGATAACTATGCAGTAAGCAAAACCCCTAAGGGAACATCATCAGGCTGTAATTTGAGTTAGAGGTTGTGCGCCACCCAAATCTTCACATTCTAGAGTAGGGCTTACTGCCAATGGAAGACATTCTTATTTCTGCCCATTTTTCAAAAAGCAATTCAACGGTATTTGAAAATTATGAACCAATAGCATCAATATCACATGCGAGTAAAAGTTTGCTGATCACTCAAAAAAATTGCAGCAGCACCATTGACAGAGAACTGTCAGAAATTCAAGCAAGATTCAGACGAGAATATGGAAAAAGGGTTAGTGTTGACAGCAGACTGATTTTGGCTGAAAGCGAACACCAGAAATATGTGCACTTGTGTTTTATTGATTATGCAGATGTATATGACTGTGTGGATCAAACTACAGATGAAGTGAGAAAGCAATTCTGTAGGGCTTAACATTAGGGGAGATGTGCATCAGAATTGTATCCTTTTATCATATTAATCAGTTTCTATGGTGACAATTTGAGAAATAAGACTATATGAAGAGCATTGCCTAAGGATCAGAGGGAGACTTATTAACAGAATTTTAATTCTGTGGGATGCAGGAGACAGAATTTTGCTTGCTGAGAGCAAAGAGAACTTGAAAACCTTATGAAGCTCAAAACCTTCAGCATTCAGTACAACTTAACCTAAAGAACACCAAAATCCTCACCAATAAGCAACGATATGATAAATGGAGAAAAGATTAAAGTTATCAAGGATTTTATCCTGCTTTGGTACATTATTGATGCTCATAGAAGCAGCAGATCTGATTTTCAACATTTTCTGTATTTTTGCCTTGTAACTGTATATTATAGGGCGTATCTCAGAGATGTTATCATTGGAAGTCACCCTCATGACGTTGTGTTATATGTTTTTCTGTGTTTTAGTTTATGAAACCTAGGATTGATGAACCTACAGGGACAGCAAGTAGAAAAAGGGCTTTAGGTGGTGGGGAAGTTATCGGGGTGGTGGGGGAGTGAAAGGGAGATGATGTCAAGGAGTCCTGGGAGTAAAAAAGTGTTTGGAAACTGTAGCAGTAATTGTTCGATTCTGCTTAATGTGATTGACCTATGCAATGATATGATATATGCATTAATTCCCAATCCATAATAATTTTTTAAAGAAATCAAGTGATTTATTGCATTAGATAAATAGGCTGCACAAGATCTCTTTAAAAAATGGAAAAGCTCCTACTCCCACCACCAGAGAGCAGTGATGCCCCTCCCCCCAAAAAATGGAAAAGCAAATATGTCACTTTGAGGACTAAGGTGTGCCTGGCTCAATCCTTATTATAGTCACTTGCCTCCTATGCGTGTGAAACCTAGACAAGGAATAAGGGAGACAGAAAAAAAGATAACACATCTGAATTATAATGTTGGGAAAGAATATTGCCAGTAACATGCACTGTCAGAAGAACAATCTGTCTTGGAACAAGTAACACCCAGAGTGCTCCTTAGAGGTGAGGACAATGAGATTTTTCTTTCATGGACTTTGAACATGTTATCGGGAAGGACCGATTCCTGGAGAAGAGGTCCTGCTTGGGAAGTAAATTAGAGGGTCGGCGACAAAGTGGAAGTGCAGAACTGGGCATTGTTTCATTCTGCTGAGTCGGAACAGACTCTATATTGCCTGACAACAGCAATCATCTTCACAGAAACAGACTGCCATATCTTTTTCCATCGGAGTGACTGGAAGGTTGGAACCTTGGATCTTTCGGTTAGCAGCCGAGCACTGCATCACTGAGCCACCAACCAAGTTCCTAGAGTAACATTCAACGCCCTTCCCTCCCAAAGCCAGTGCTATAAAGCTGATTCCCAATCATAGGACAGAGCAAGACACACACACACACACACACAGGCTTTCACGGCTGTAAATCTTTATAGGTCGCAGCTGGTGGGTTTGAAGGTTGACCCTTTGGTTACCAGCCGAGGGCTCAGCTCGGTGCCAGAGGGTCCCCGGGGCTTAGGAAAGGGGGGCTGAGGCAAGAGCCTGGAGGAAGCCAACTGTCCAACTTCATCCTCTTTGATGAAACTGACTCTGTAAAAAGTTCAGGGATCACAAAAAGGAGCCCTCCGGCCTCCAAGCCAGGAGGGTTTGCTTTCTTTAAATAACAGTGGCTGTGGGGTACCTTTTGGCCCCTGCATAAATCAGTCCCCTTTTACTGCCCAACTGTCTTGATTATATCATTAACACAGTCCAGTTGCCCCATTCTGAAGGAGGGGGGAAATCATTTTAACTAGATGCTGATAAGTTTCCTAGGGAATATCAAATGGGAAATTTATTTTAGGTTTAGACAGGTGGTTTGCTACCCTACTACACTCTGCAATCTCCCAGAGAACTTTTAAAAAATACTCATGCTGGATCTTCACTACGGTGGCCCCCACTATTCTGATTGGATTCAATGAGATGGGTCTACAGCAATTGCGTGTGTGTGTGGTGTGGGGTGTGTAGTATGTGCCGTGTGTGATGTGTGTGTGTGGTATGGCATGTGTTATTATGTGTGTCATTTGTGTGTTTGTGGTGTGTGTGATATGTGTGGTACATTAGTGTGGTTTGCGTGCAGTATGAGTGTGGTGTGGGGGGTGGTGTTGTGTGTGTTGGGTGTGTAGTGTGCATGGTGTATGTGGTGTGTGTGGTATATGCGTGTAGTGTGTGTCATGTGTGATGTGTGTGTGTCTTGCTTTCCCACGGGATGTGGAAATATGCAATAGGGGTTGGAGTATCACAGACAAAATAGTCAGACCTGGGAGGCCCAGTTGTTACCGTTGGTGGGTCTGGACAATGGACTTCTGCAGGTGGAACTCACTTTCTGTTGTGTGGTCGTTGGTTCCTGACTCAGGGCAACGCAACTCACAATAGGATTGGATGGTTGTGTCTGGAGTTTTCATGGGCTGCTTTTCTGGAAGTAGATCATCAGGTCTTCTTCCTAGTCTGTCTTCGTTTGGAAGCTCTGCTGAAACCTGCTCGGCGTCGTAGCCACATGCGAGCCTGATACTGGTGACTGTGGGAGAGCTGCACTGACCAGGAATTAACCCACGTGGATTCCTGTCCCTACCTCCCTTTTTACAAATACGTGTGGTCTTTCTGAGAGACCACGGGAACCGCAATACTGTCTTACAGGATGACTTTAGCATTTCCAAAGGTGGCTTACTTCAGTTTCTCTTCCAAGTGGCTGCGGATCACAAAACACATTGAGGAATATGATATCAAAGGAATCCTGCCGTGTGCAGGTCTGTGATGTGAAAAACAGTCCCTGATTATTTTTTAAAAGCCTAACAGAGTGCTAAGTATTAGTTGTCCTGTTCTGTTCATAAGTCCTATTTCAACGTTGGTTTTCTTTTCCCATTTCCAATGAAAAGTATCATTTAATTTTCAAAAAATTAAAGCAGACAGACCAACCTCAGGTTAAGCTTAATGGAACTTTGGTTTCCTACTTCACTTAACTTTGGTGCCACGTGAGAGTAACCAAAATAAAAATAACACAATGCTGAGGGAAACTCTGGCAGGGCATTCATTCCGTGGTGGTTACATAACATGAGTCATGTACAGTGGGGGAAAAGTCGCCCTGGTAAATGTTGTTAGTCATTGCAGCTAAAGAAGAAAAAAATATATATGTTATGCATAATATAGGGGCTTGCCAATCCTTTCCTATTGTCTAGCTTTTTAAATTGAAAATGTATCATGTGCTTACTCTTTTTCCCAATGTCCGTATTTTACTACTCTAAGGTGCAGGAGCAAGCTCAATGGTATGGTCAGCTAAGTTAGAAGAAAACAATGATTCTCTTGAAGTCTGTTAGTTCCTGTGAAGAAATCATTTATTAAATGTTCAGTAGAAGACACACGGACATTAACTTTTCCATCTGAGTTTGAAAAGGGAAGGAAGAGAGAGGAAAAAAATCTGGATCTTTTTGAAAGGTGATCATTTTGTAGGTTCTGGTGATTTTATGGTCCATCATACCATACAGTCGGACCAAAAAGGCCAAAAACTATTGTTTTTTTCTTTCCTACCAACCCCCCAAACTCATCTTACTGCCCATGTGGAAAATCTCATGTGCCTATGTTATTCTATTTTATGCAGTAAGAATTCTAATGAGAAGTTTTCTTATTTATAGGAAAAGTAAATTACTAATATTTAATTGCCTCCCATGCTTTCCATGAGTTATTTTCAAGGTCATATTACTATATGTAGGGGGAAATTTACATTCATTTCATCAAAATGATTTTTTTTGGCTTAACTCTTACTTTGAGCTTGGAATTTTATTTTTGACACCTGTTCAAGGCTTATTGTTTCAACACCATCCAAAATTGTGTGTCAGCACATTTCTTAAAATTATGCTTTGCTGTTCCTTCCTTCCTCTTTGACCCATTTCAATGTGTGTATTTATAGGTCTGATGAAATGGATATGTTGTAGATATTTATCCTATCAGCTCTACATACTTAAGGAGATTTATAGGGTCATTTTCTTGAGCATACTTGACTGAACACTTTCTCACCAGGACCCCTCAACCTCCATACAGCTTTGTGCTCCCTCTCTAAAACTGAGTAAATCTGACCAAGACACTTCTTAAGAAAAAGAAGTATTCACAAATTTTTAAAAAATGATTCTACCCTTATGAACTCCCCCTTTCTCAAAGGAGAGAAAGAGAACTGGTTGGGAGCCTGGCCCCTTTTATGGGGGAAGATTCTTCATCCCAAAATAAACTCTTCCTGCTTGAGTTAGAGCCTCGGGCTTAAAGTATCAGCAGCCTGGAACAAGAACAATACAAACATGGGATAAGGGGAATGAGAGAGGAGCATTTGTACGTGATGTGATCAGTGCTTTGTTGGTACAGGCTCAGTGACATGTCGGGAATGCATTTGAACTGTAGGGGGTTTGGGGCAGACATAAAGAAAGACTAGATGCCATCTACTGGAGAAGAAACTGAAAATAAGTCGTGCTTTCCCACTTATTTCTCTAGCAAAACTGTCTTTTCAGAGAATTCTGTCTGCAGTAACAGGTTGTAGTATGGACAAATCACCCTTCAGGCTGGGGTCATGAAGCATTGGACAATTTAGAACCCTGCACTTGCTTTTCTAGAAAGCGGCCCTTTCTGTAAGACTTCGTGCATAAGAACAAAATGATTATGGAAAAAGATGTTCACTGGGGCACTGTTTGCAACTGTGAAAAAAAGGAATCAAGAGCCCACTAATCGGGGTCTGAGAAGTATATTACAGTATCTCTACCACACAAGGGTACCCGCAAGAGTTTGACAGGCTTCCCAGGAAATGAATTACAGCTAGTTGTATGCATTGGCGTGCAGTGATGTGTGTGTCCAAGTCACGTGAAAACAAACAAGCAAACTGTAGGACAGTATTACAAAATGGCCTTTTAATAATGATAGTGATATGGGGGATTGCTTATGAAAATAGGAGCAGTTTTCTTGCTTTTCAATTTTCAAATCATGTACCATGGGTAATCAGGATAAAAAAACACACAGAGTGTTCATATACTGCTTATAATGGACAAAAATAAATTTTAGAAAAAATTTGCAAAGTTTTATCTAAGTCATATTTCTAATGCCTTCATCTGACTGATATAAATGGCTCATGCACTGCTTTGTTTTTTTAAAACCTGGGTTTACATATACATTTAAGAATTTGTTCTTTGGCAAATAATTGTACTTCATGACCAAGATTATGTAAAAGAACATAGCTATCGATTTTGGTATAGATTAGACACAGGAGGGGCTGAGCCCTGGTGGCGGAATTGTTGAGTGTGGAACTGCGGCCCACTGGCTTGGTGGTTCAAATCCAGTGGCAGCTCTCAAGGAGCAAGGCTGGGTAGCTCCCACGACCACCTGAGGGCAGTGATGCTCCCCCCCCTCCAAAAAAAGATAAAGGAAACTATAGAAAGGACACAACTAAGCAGCCTAAAATCATATTACCCCAATATTTGACATTGTTGATACATTTCCTTCCTTTCTCATTTCTGCACTGTCAAACACATGTTGCTAGTTTTCTTTGTCACATTATAATACCTTTTCACTGCCCAGTGTATGAAAAATGTGTTTTCTACTTAACTTCATCCTGTATCTTGATGCTATTTAAAACCACTTGCAATCTTCCCCGTTCATTTTCACCTTTTCCTCTTTGTTAACCTTGTTCAGATATTGTTTTCATGCTGTCACCAAGGATAAAGCGCCACCGTCTTCCAAAATAGAGACCACGGAAATGATCGGATTTCTTTACTGCTCAGCACAGTACAATAACTTGGACGATGGAATGAATACATGCCCAGCCGCCAGGGCTTCGATGATGAACAAAGGATTGACTGGAAAGAGCACACTTCTGGCAAATTCTGGCAAATTAACGACACAAGATCCACGGGAAAATGAAACCAACAGGGAAGATTTTGCCATGGGGAAAAAATAGATGATAGAAGATAATAGATAGATAGATAGACAGATAGACATATCTGTATAACAGATAGACAGATATATATAAATATATATATTTGGCTTATTCTGACTTGAATCCCAAAGAAGAACACTGTAAGTCCCTTAGAAAGCTTGTTTGAAAGAAGAAGTATTTGATAAGTCCAGTTTAGTCTTCTCTTAGCTGGATTTGAAAAGGCAAAAATAGGTAGGTGGTTTATGCAACCTGTCATGTTGACAGAACTTTTTATTCAAGTGCGCGGCTTGACTGAAGACGGGAGAAAGAAAGACGAGTCTGGCAGGTCGGAGGGTTGAGGGTTTAATAACTGCACGAGGTCCTACTGTATTACACTGAGAGATATTTTTGGATTGGTCACAAGAGCACTTGAACCCTGAACAAAGAACGTCTCAGTGCCTCATCCTATCACAGATAAACGTAGAGTGTTTCAAGGGCCCAGAATCCGAAGGGTCTGTGAAAGCCCCCAGCTAGAGGGCTTAGGAAAAAGGGTCTCTCCCACTCCTTGGCATGGAATTCCACTAAAAACTCGTGTTCCCAAACTCGTGTTTTGTCATGTTTTCCATAGAGCTTATCATGGTCCACTTAAGGAAACATTTGATAGGCTGATGGCATACCAAGTGGGCATCTGAGCTAGCTGGTGACAGGTACAGTAAGAAATGCTTCATAACTCCAGTTACACTTGCTTTTAGCCAACTTTGCCCAACTCCAGCCAACAGCCTCGAGCACTAGTGGAAGTTGAATTTTACAAAAGGGAAAAATAGCATGGCCAAACACATCCACTCAGAGACAGTCTCACTAGCAGTGAAGCGATTCAGGAGCCGAACGTCTTCCAGACGCGCCTGGGGGAGACTTGGGAGGAAAGGTTTAAACGTAATAATAACAACAAACAAAAATAAAATAGTGGAGGCGGGAGGGACTGGTGGTGATAAACCATGGCAGACTTCAAACCC
Source organism: Nesogale talazaci (assembly GCA_004026705.1). Classification (NCBI taxonomy): domain Eukaryota; kingdom Metazoa; phylum Chordata; class Mammalia; order Afrosoricida; family Tenrecidae; genus Nesogale; species Nesogale talazaci. The sequence continues at coordinate 22,945 of PVJH01021834.1, forward strand.
AAATCAAGCTCATTGCGATCGAGTTCCAGTCTGACCCTGGCAAGCCCGCGTGGCCAAGTAGAACTGGTGCAAATCACGGAGCCTTTCTGCGATGGTGCCCCTGGGTGGGCCCAAACCGGCCCTCCAGGCCAGTGTCCTCTCTGAAACCGCCAGCAGAAAGCGTCCTCTTTCGCCAGCAGAGGCTGGTCCTGAACTCCTGAGCTGGTGGTTGACGGTCCACGGAGTAACTGACTAGGCCACCAGGGTTCCTCCACCAGGCTGAGTTGCATGATAGGAACATCCCTCCAAGTTCAACAGTCCTCTGTAGCTGCCCTGGAAAATTGTCTCCTTGACAATTTTACGATGTAGATGGGAAGCCCTATCCTAGATTAGCAACAGCTAACTGGTGACTTTCTCTTTGCCTCCCGTTTGCTGGCGCTTGGCTGAGATCCCCAAAGAATACAGCTCTTTCATCTCCACAGCAGACTTCCCGGGCAGTTCGTTATAAATACAGGCTCAAACTGCCTCACTGACCACGTTAGGTTTTAACTTCTGATATATGAAGTGCTAATGGCTTCAGTGACCCCCTGGCCAAGAAATCCTGATTGCTATCTTTGCTGATGTTGTATTATAAGTGTACCACAGGAGAGCTGCTTGTCATAAGTTGGCACCAATGGGTTTGGGTTTTGAGTTATGAAGGCTAAAGGTCGTATCACGTTCCCCATTTTACAGATGAACGAATCCAGGAACAAGCAAGATTTAAGCATTTTGCCCAAGGCCATCCAGTGGGGGAGATGAGATCTGAAGTCTACAAGACTAGGATGCAGGCAGTTATTCTGAATCTTGGAGAAAATATTAACTAATATCCTTGGCCTCTCAGTCTATCTCTTCCTCCCAATAAGTTTGTGCATAACTTTTGCGCATAGTCTGGTGATGATTTTTGCTGTTTCCATCCTTCAACACCTCACACACGTGACACTTGAGTTGCTTGGCAATATTGTCCTCCAAGGTTCCACATTGCCTTCTACCCATAGATAGAATTCACTCAACAGCTTTACACATTCCACCACACTAGTAATATCCAGTAGAGTTAGCCATAGGACATTTTTGCTTTCAATCAGATTGGGCACCCCTTTCTCCTCATCACCTAGGCAACCCCCCCTGCTGTTGCTCCTCACCTGCTGTCTCCTCTTACATTTGACTCTGACATAATCTTCCCGGCAGGTTACCATAGTACTCTTGGGATGGGGCAAACGACAATGACAACCCATCTATGTCAGAGTAACCAGCGCTTGTTTTCCACGCTGGCCCGCCAATGGGAATTCTACGTCCACAGCCCTGAAAAAGAAAGAAGTCTTCCTTTGTGGAGAAAATTGAGATCAGTTCTAAAAAGAAAGAAGTGGTAGGGAGTGGGGGATAGAGGGAGAAGAAAGTCTACCAGGCAGGGATGTTGGAGAAAGGTTTGTAGGTGCAGACTGCCAGAGAGGTGAGTCAGAGCAGAGGGTGGATTTCTTTTTCACTGTTTTTACTCACAGTCCATCCATCCATCCCTTGTGTCGACCACATTTGTACATTTGTTGCCATCACCATTCTCAAAACATTTGCTCTCTACTTGAGTTCTTGGTATCAGATCCTTATTATCCCCTCCCTCTTGGCTCTCCCTCCCTCACAAACTCTTGATAATTTATAAATTATTATTATTTTGTCAGGTCTCACCCATCCGATGTCTCCCTTCACCCACTTTTCTGTTGTTCATCGCCCAGGGATGTATGTAGATCCTTGTGATTGGTTATGTGAAGGGTTATATGCTTGTGATAGGTTCCCCCTTTCCACCCCATCTTCCCAGAGGGTGGATTTTAATAAGTGTTGCTGTGAAGATTAAAAACAAAACAATAACCCCAAAGTACATTTGCAACTTCTTGAATGTTTTTGAGCAATGCAAGTAAATGAAGGAAGTCTTTTTTTTCCTGATTAAAGTCTTTTAGAAAAGAATTTTGGGGGGGCTGAGCCTGGGTGGCGTAGTGGTTGTGCGCGGGACTGCAGCCCACTGGGTTGGAGGTTCAATTCCAGCTCCCAGGAGCAAAGGCTGGGCCTCCTACTCCCACCACCTGAGGGCAGTGATGACCCCCCCAAAAAACAAAACAAACAAAAAAAAAGGACAGTCAGATGGTTGTATAACTCCAAGACTACAATCAGTGTCACTGAATTGTACATGCAGAAATGTTTGAACTAGTATGTTTTGCTGTGTCTCTTCTCAACTCTAACAAAAAATAAATCTTTAAAAAAATTTTAATGGTATCCCTCTCTTTTATTTTTATTATTATATATTTTAAGATCATTTTATTGGGCACTCTTGCAGCTCTTATAACAATCCACACATCAATGGTATCAAGCATATTTGTACATATGTTGCCATCATCGTTTTCTAAGCATTTACTTTCTATTGAGCCCTTGGTATCTATCAGCTCCTCTTTTTATCCCCTCCCTCCATCTTCTCTCCCTGTGACCCTTTGATACATTATTATTACTATTATTTTCATATCTTACACCAACTGCTGTCTCTCTTCCCCCACAGTTTCTGTTGTTCATCCCCCTGCTGGGTGTGTGGGGGAGAGTGTCAGGGGTGGGGTGGGGGTTGTCATGCTTGGATCATTGCACTCAGTTCCCCCTCTCTCCCTTCCTCTCCCTGTCTTCCTCATTCAGAACTTATATAGTCGGCAAACCAACAATAATGCTGACAAAACAAAAGATTGAATTAAAAGAGCAAAACAAAATAGAAACTAGCAAAAAAAAAAAAAAAACCAAACAAACCGAAAAAGCATACATAATTTCAGGTCTGTGTGCTGACCTGATCTTCAGATGCACTCGAGAATTATGAGGATGCTTGGGGGCGTGATAGCTATGCATTAGGCTTCAACAGTTCGAAACCAACAGCCACTCTGTGAAAGAAAGAGGAATCTTTCTACTCAGGTAAAGAGTCTCAACTGACTCAATGAATTTTCTTTGAATTTGGAGAGTTGTGGAAGTCGACTGTCAACTTTCTTCTCTGAGTTGTTCTGATTCCTCTCTCTCTCTCTCTCTCTCTTTCTCTCTCTCTCTCTCTCTCTCTCTCTCTTCCTCTGTATGCACATGGACCAAACCTGAGCTCACACTTCAGGACAGAACCACTTCAGTTCTATGCCTCAACTTCCCTCTCAGAAATGTGCTCCTAGAGTAAGGATGAGGTTACCAGTGGCCGAAAAGTTGTATCTACTTTAGATTTGTTGTTGTTGTTGTTGTTAGTGTTAGGTGCTTCCCAGTCGGTTCCAATCCATAGTGCCACCATGCACAACCGACCAAAACACTAGGGGATCTTGCGCCATCCCACAATTGCCCCTATACTCGAGCTCACTGGTGCAGCCACAGGGACAATCCATCTCCCAGAGGTTCCTCCTCTTTTTCACTGCCTCATTCCTTTACTGAGCAGAATCTCCTTCTTCAGAGCACGACTGACTTCTCCCGACTGCATGTCCAAAGTATGCAAGCTGAGGTGAATAACATGACATGTGGGCCAGGAATCCCACCAACCCTCTCTGCGAGGACACCTGAGACCACTTACCAGGGCCACGTTTACAGGAGGGTGCTTCGAAGGTTCATGGAAAAACATGATTTTTCTCCCAATAGAATTTTTCCATGAACTTTTTGAAGCACCCCTCCTTTGACTTCTACAAGCCAACACTCTCCTGGCTTTTCCTCCCCTTTTCTGAAGGGTTCCACATTTTCTTCTGGGCAAGCTCATCCCTTCCCACCAGGCCTTGGGATAACAGAGTCCCTCAAAGATCACCTCTCATGATTGCCTCCTTAAAGCTCCTTCATCCTTTAAGTCGTGTCCCGTTCTCCTTGCCTAATGGAATCCCTCTCTTTCAGGCAGTCACAGCACCATCTCTCCGTCACATACCACCTTCCCAGTGGTTGGAATAGTCAAGTCCATTACCGAGCTGTTGTGTATTTTTAGCAGCTTCCCACCTACAGAGCTCCCCTTCCAGCCCCGCTTCTACAAGGCTCTGCTGTGATCCCCAGGATTTTCCATGGATCCTTTTCAGACATATATCGCCACATCTTTCTTCCTAGTCTGTCTTAGTCTAGAAATCCTGCTGACATCCGTGCACCATAGAGGGTCTGGCTGGGATTTGAGGTGCTGGTGGCATATCCAAACAGTGTCAGCACAGCACTAAAGCCACCACACTGCAAAAAAAGAGCAGGGATTCTGTGATCTCCCCAGAGATTCTGTGCCATGAGGCCTATGGCCCTTGATGCCCAAGGCTTGACTCATCTGAGTGGACTTCATGGATGTGCAGTGCTGTCCAGTAGCACCAAGCCCAGGGCTCAGAAGAGTCCCTCGCTTAGCTGAGGAGTCTGTTGCTAACTTGAAATTGTGAATAATTTTTTCCCTCAGAAGTTCCACATTTTCCTGTCCCTGGTCTCATGAATATTGTAGCGAGGCTTTCTGGCTATTAAACCTCAAGTGCTTCACAGAGTGTCTGACACATAGTAGATACTGAATGGGTGAGTAAAGGCATAAAGGACTGAATACCAAGTGGTCAGAGTTAAGAATCATCGCTGGAGCTTTCTGACTCCAAAACCCATGCATGTTTCCACCTCTCCATACTGCCTTCCATGGTACACAGATAGGAGCCAGGTGTGAGCACGTCTGCCAGGGACCTTCCTCTCCCACTCACCACTCCAAATTATTTCTTCTTGGGACATCTTTGGGGTAGTGTTGCAGTGGCAACATTCTCTGGCATAAACATCCCTCTGAGTCATAGAGCAATACCCTCCCGAGGGGCCCAAGCAGCTGCAGCTGTCAGGCATCTGTGAGTTACTTTGAGATGGCATGAAAAATATCTCCCTATTGGTTAAAACTACCTTCTGCCCTGCCTCCAGATCTGTAGGGCTGCCACCGCTACAGAACACTTTCATATGCATTTGAAAATACACCGCCAGTTGCCAACGGGAAATGATCCTGTGAGTTCAGCTGAGAAAATCCCCACCTTCAAAAATAAATGGGGAGACTTCCGGGAAGATGGTGTTGTGTTAGTCCTCCTTCTGCAATTCCTTCTCCAGGCAATCCAAACAAGAGCTTGACTCTTCTGAGACTTCAGCCTGTCCAATTAGCAAGAAAGGCACCCAGTCTTGTGAGACTTTGAATCAGTACCTGCAGCTGTGCTGTTCCCCCCAATCTCATTATCCTGGCAACCTGGTGACAAATGTACCTGCTAGCTTCAGACCCAGAGAAGGCCGGGGAGCCACGAGCCAAGCAGAGCCCCAGAACTGATGGAGGTCTCCGGATCTCATCTTCCCTTGGCTGTGGCTACTGAGCGAAGTCAGTTCCCAGGACATCCTCAGTCGAGGGCAGCAGATCATACTTAGTCTACCTTGAGCATTATGCTCTTTGAAGGAACCATTGAAGGGATGAAATTGACAACAGCAACTGGAAAAGCTGCATGGGAAACGTCGGGAGCAATAGGTTATGTCAACGGGGAAGGAACAGCCCAGAATAAGAGGGTGATAGCAGAATGACAAGGGCGGAAATAATAAGAAAATTCACATTGTCAAGAAGGCCACTGAACAGCTGGTGTAGAAATTGTTGCTGAAAAGCTAAACTGCTTTGCAAACCATCACCCAACCCATGACAAAACATTTTTTAAAGAGAAAACAAGAAAGAATGGCTGTCCAACTTGCAGAAGGTCACCCATATTATGGAAGTACACCTGGAGAAGTGGTAGAATTCATCTACATTGTCCTGGGTCCCTTTTCCTTATCCTCTTTCAAGGCCTGCAGAGATTTGTTTTTATTTTGCAACTTTTATTCAGATAATAATTTACATACCAAATAATTCAATGGTTCAGATATATTTAAAAAGTTGTAAGTGTTCTTGGTGTGACTGAATTATTGACTTGTATGATGTGTGGATGAAGTGCTGATAAACCTGTTAAAAAGAAGAGTTGTACAAGCATCAGCACGATCCAGTTTCGAGCATTTCCTTCTTCCTTGTACTTATTGTTATAAACTCCTCATTGCCGCCCCCCACCTCCCCTGTCTTAACCCTAAGAAACTATTGATTCAGTTATTGTCTCTATGGATCTACTTACCTTAGAAGTAATACAACAAAAAATACCACTTCCACCCCAACCTCAACAAGAATAACAAAATAAAACACAGACAAAATTTTCAGCACTATTCTTAAAACTGAAGTTATATTTGGAATCGGGAACCTGGGGCAGGAATAGAAAATTGACTTGGTTTAGGTGAAGAAGGGGATTTGTGAGTTGACTTGCTTTGGTGAAATGGAGAAAAGCAGGTCTTGATGGTGAAATTGCAACAGACAAATCTACCGAATCCTGTCTTGATGCATAAATCAAAGCTAAAAAGTTGGAGTCCTCTTTGGTACAGCACCCACTGGACAAATATTTAGCGCTTCCAGCAGAGATGAGCTCTGAGCTCATAAGCCATCTTCGGATGTCAAGCTGTGTAGAGATTTCGGCTCAGAGAGCGTGAGCTGGTGTGCCATGCATAAATCACTCTCCTGGTGAGCTTCAGGGGGCAAGGGCTGCTATGCAAGTGGATTAGCCCCAGAATGACAGTGCCTAACGCTCTTTCAATAAGAAGCCAGAGCAGGACCTGTTTCGTGAGATTGTGTGCTTTGCCTCATCCACCGTGCCACTTGACCTATCACGGTGACACCACCCTTGCTTTAGTGTGTCCTTTTGTTGGTATTGTGACACAGGGGTTGATAATAAATCCTGTCTAGTTTGGATTCTTCATAAGGGTGGGCGGTCTTATCTTTTTACCTGCAGTTTAAAGGTGGTTAGAATTCCAATGAATCATAAGTTTGTGTAAGTGCCTTGGTGTGCTCTGGAAAAGTCTCAAGGGAAGAATTAAAGATTTTCATCAGTCTTCAGTGGTATAGAAACAGTAGTGGGGCTGAGCCCCGGTGGCGTAGTGGTTGAGTGCAGGACTGCAGCTCAAGGACTTGGTGGTTCAAATCCAGCAGCAGCTCTCCAGAAGCAAGTCTGGGTAGCTCCCATGACCACCAGAGGGTAGTGATGGCCCCCCCAAAAAAAACCAAAAAAGCAAAACAAACAAAAAGAAACAGTAGCATATTCAATCAATAACTCTCGATTCTCTTTCTCATATCAACCATATAGAATTCTATATGACTCCTACAAGATACTCAACTCTCAGTAAAACCTGAATGATTGCTACGACTAATTGAATCAGTCTTATGCTTGTGAGCTGAGCCCCGGTGGCGTAGTGGTTGTGCGCGGGACAGCGGCCCACTGGGACGGAGGTTCAATTCCAGCAGTGGGGCTGGGCCTCCTACTCCCACCACCGGAGAGCAGTGATGCCCCCAAAATAAAAAAACCACTATGCTTGTGTCTTGTGTTAACTCACTGGCTCCCCCTATCAGTCCTAGAAGATAGGTACTGTTCTTCACCTCCTCAGAGAGGTGGGGAAGCTGACTCATTGGGAGCTAAGTAGGACCACTCTATTTGGAGAGGAGCTACAATGGATGTACTAGTGAAGTCTGTAGGAATCAATGTCCTGGGGTCTCAAAATTGATTTTTTTAAATATATATGTATTTTTTTCCTTTTGATGTAAGTTCACCAGAAAATTAGGTTTCCATTTGACAATTTCTACAGCCAGTTGCATTTTCACAATATGTCAGCATTCTCTAATTGTGTTCTGGTTGTTTTGTTTCCAACACTTTTGCTTCCCTTCCCCCTTATCTTTTCATCTTTGCTATAGAGTAATAATTGACTCTTGGATCTTATACACACTGTTTTTGTTTTGTTCTAATTGGAAGATCATTTTATTGGGGGCTCTTTTGACTCTTATTACAATCCATACATCAATTGTATCAGGCATGTTTGTACATCTGTTGTCATCCTTCTTTTCCTGCATTAACTTTCTATGGAGCTCCTGGTATCAGCTCCTCTTTTCTTCCCTTCCTCTCCCCTCCCCCTCTGGCCCCTTGACAGATTATAAGTTATTATTATTTTCATCTCTCACACTGACCGCTATCTCCCTGTCCCCTGCTTCCCATTGCTCTTCCCCCTAGAGGGGTGTGTGTGGTTATGTGCTAATCATTGGTTCCCCCTTCCTCCCCTCCTCTCCCCCCTTTTTCCCTACCTTTTTGGTATCCCTATTCCCATTTCTGTTCCCGGGTTCTGTGTGTCATGAGCCTGAATCTTATCTATACCAGTACACACATTTCAGTCCAGTCCAGAGTGAGAAGCAGCACTGGGGTCATGACAGTGGGGGGATGAAGAAGCCTCAAGGAACCAGAGGAATATTGTACACACTGTTTTCATGGACACCATCCAAGCGTATTAAAGCAACCCCACAGCCACCCAGTGGATCCAACATATAGCAACCCCTTTCCCAAGGCTTTGTCAATCTTTAGGAGAGCAGGTGGCCTCTTCTTTCTACCTCATTTGAAACCCTGACCATGCAGTTAGCCGCACAATGCTTGCTCAATGGCACTTCGATGGACACCCTAATCACAGATGATATCCTTTGTTGAGCTGCTACTTTATTATAAGGTAGGCTCTGGGGATATTTTTAAGGGTCCATGGTTTACCCAGTAGCTCAGGGCAGTAGTCTCATGGACGCCACTAGTCTCCACTGAAGGGATAGTTTTGGCTCACGATATAAAGAGCATCTAGGACAATCATCTCAGGGAGTCCTCTAATCCAGCTGTCTTTCCAAACAGCACATTGGATTCTCTCCTTTATCCCCAACTCAGATTGAGACCCACTGTCCTCACTCAAAGGAGCGTCACTGCCTTTTCTGGAAAGATTGGCTCCTTCAGGGGTTCACTTCTAAGCTGTGGCCAAAAGTCTATCATCTGCTTTCCTACACCCAAAAAGAAGAACACCGAAGAACAGAAACATTGATGAAGGGAGACAGCAGGTGATGTAAGATGTGAGAATAATAATAATTTATCAAGGGTTCATGGGGTGGGGGCAGATGAGGAACTTGATACTAAGGGCTCAAGTGGAAAGAAAATGTTTGAAAGGGATGATAGCAACATATGTAAAGATGTGTTTGACACAATGGATGTATGGGATTTGAGAGGGAGAGACACCAGGGCTGAAGTTCAGAGCTGGTTGGGTAGCTAAAGAAGAGCATCTGAGGGCAAGGCCAGAGAGAGGAGCTTGTGTGGCCATGGTTTCCACTTCCTTTGACAGGGACTCAGACTCACTCTTGGTGACCAGACATTCTCATTTCATTGCAAATCGAGGTTTGACTCAGCAAAGGGGAGCATCCTCAAGGCGGGGAGACTAACAGCAGTGTCCCAATGCTATTTGCATGACTACAGAATTCTCTCGTGGCTGACAAAGACCTGCTGTAATATCATGGTGCTTGGGCCCTCAACTACATTCTCTGAACCTAAGCCATAGTTCCAAGAAAAGTGCTCTCTTGTTACTGTCAGGAAGCATGATTTCAATCGCTCAACAAATTGCACATACACAAAAAAAGCAAGCTAGGAAAATTGTATATCTGCAAGCCTAATTTTGTATCCTTATTAAAATACGATACTGTTTATTTAGAAAACTCAATAAGAATCTATTTGCAGACTTAATAGTGTGAAGCAGTTTGTCAAGTTACAGTTTATCCAGGTTTGTGAAAACACAGCTCATGACCAAACTCTCAAGACTCAGCCTCTGCAGTGAGAGAGGAATTCTGAAGTGGACATGAGTCTTTTCCTTGCAACATAGCAACCTTAGTCCTTCTTTGGAGACTTCAAAACCAGCCCCTCCTGAAAAGTGGCTTTGCTTGTTCAATGGATAACCAGTTGTTGCCAAGTCAGCTCCAACTAATGGGGTTTCATTGTGTCAAAGAATTATGCTCCATAGGGTTTTCAATGAATAATTTTAGGGAGAGAGGGGTGGGTTGATCCTTTAGGTATCTTTAAAATAGTTTTATTGGCATACTAGTTCTATACAAATAATTCAATAGTTCAATCACATCAAGAGGAGTTATACCATCATTATCAAAATCAGTTTGAGACATTGTCTTAATTCTTGGACTCATTGTTATTAGCTCCCCATTTCCCCCCAGCCTCCCCTGCCATATTGCCAAAGAACCACTAATCTAGTTCCTATCTCTATAGCTCCACCTCTCCTGGATTTCACATGCATGAAAGCATTTTTTAAAAAGCTAACAGTAATAACAAAGCAAAGCAGTTAAAACTTTATTGAAAATGAAATAGAAAGTATTAAAAACTAAAATAAATTTGCATACCCCATAAAGGAGACCCCCAGGGACATAATCCGTGTGTAGTCACTTCTTTTTTAACTGGAATATGGCTAATACTACAAAATAGACCACCAGCATTTTTTTCAGGATGGCTTATCGAACATTTGGTTTACAACTGAGCACATTAACCACTTGCACCTCCCAGATGTGGCTAATCTGGTGTTAGTAAGAGTTAGCATTTACTGGGTGCCAATTATGCACCAGGAAAAGGTTCTGCAGCTAATTTAATCTCATAACAACTCTATACCAGATGGATACGATCATTTTCTCTAGTTTACAGATAAGGAAACAAAAACACCGTGAGATTATATGACTTCTCAGACTATACCCTGGCTGCAAAGTTCACATCTTGGGTCCCGTATCTCTTAGGTATACAACACAGTACTCACTATCTGCATGTGGCCCTTGGGAACTGGGAATATGTGTAGTCAGAATTGAGATGTGTTCTAAGATTTGAAGACTTCGTATGAAATACATAAAACATCTTAATAATAATTTTTCTACATGATTCGGCATGATTCCAATACATGCCCAAATTATAATCTTTTGGGTATTCGGGATTAAATTAGATATGTTTTTGGACAGTGTTAAGACATGAAAAAAAATTTCTAAATTATTAAGAGTAAGGAACGGGTGGGGGAGTAAAGGGGAAAAATGAGGAGCTGATATCAAGGGCTCAAGCAGAAAGAAAATGTTTTGAGAATGATGGCAGCAAATGTACAAATGTGCTTGAAACATGGTTGGATGGATGGATGGATGGATGGTGATAAGAGTTCTATGAGCCCCCAACAAAATGATTTTTAAAAGAAGAAAAATAAAATAAAATAAAATAATGATGGCAACAAATGTACAAACGTGCTTGACACAATCGATGTACCATGTTTCCTCAAACATAGGACCTACCCATAAAATAAGCCTGAGCAGGATTTCTAAGGATCTGCACAATATATAAACCCTACCATTAAAATAAAACTTAGTGATGGGCGTGGCTACACAGCATGTCTGCAAAACACATGCATTTTGTCAAAGGGCAGTGATGAAGACAGGCAGCCCTTCTCATCTGCCCCATTGTGACCTATCTGCAGACTCTTGATATTGCAATAAACAATATCAAAGACCATTTGCACATGGGAATTAATGACCACATTGAAAATAGAATGACAAGAAATCAGCATGGAAACTTTGTGAAGCCTGGCCTGCAAGAGGTCTTGATTTGGATGAAGAATTCGTGCGATAAAATCACTGACAGTGTTGTTACCAATGCACTCTCAGCAGGTTCCATGGATAAGAGCTGCTCATTTAATGAGAGCACAGTACTCACTATCTGCATGTGGCCATTGGGAACTGGGAATATGATCCCAAGAAATTCAGAATGGAATTCAGGGTTTAGAGAGTTACAATAATGTTCCAGAAGAAGATGATTTAACTATATTTGAATAAACATAGATTGTTGTACTGTACTTTAAAAAAAAATAACACATCCTCTGAAAATCAAGCCTAGGGTGTCTTCTTGAGAAAAAATAAAAAGAAGATCCCGTCTTATTTTCAGGGAAACGTGGTATGTAATGTATGGATTGTGATAAGAATTGTACTAGCCCCTGAGGGATTATAAAAAGATTTCTCCCAAGTTGTCCCCTCAGAATTATGCTGCTGGCAACATATGGTAAATGATTGTCTAGCTACCTCCCTGAAGACTCCAGCTTCCCAGAGAGAACTGACACCATGGTTGTTCACACAATGGGCAGGACTCACCCCCTGCTGTTTAAGGACAGTGAATTGCCTTCCTGAAAGCTTAGGTTACATGAAATCTCCAGCTCTAGGTTAGACTGACATCACGAATCTAGAATCTACTCCTCTCTCCACATTGTACACCCTATCCCTCTACTTCTTATACAATGTGTCCTCCTAAATCACCCCCTCCCATTACTGTCTACCTGTAGCACAACCCTTTCCTGTGCTATGTGTCCTTACCTGTAATGAGAGGGCCTGTATGTCCCCCCAAAGGTTTTAAAAGCCTTGGTAAGCAATAACTCTCTCTCTCTCTCTCTCTCCACGTGGATCACCAGGCAGGGCTGAAGTGAGCATGCTACCATGAAATGTGTCTGACTCCGTTATTTCTCTCTCTCATATTTTCTGACTTTGCTATAATATTTACTTATTATCGCTGTACACATTGCACCTACCAGACCTGGCAAGCCCCTCCCATTAATTATTTTTCATTAGACATATTTAATTGGGCTGAGCCCCGGTGGTGTAGTGGTTGTGCGCGGGGTTGCGGCCCACTGGGACGGAGGTTCAATTCCAGCAGTGGGGTTGGGCCTCCTACTCCCACCACCGGAGAGCAGTGATGCCTCCCACCCCCCAAAAAATAGATATGTTTAATTAATTTTATCTACGTATTTTATATTTAATGTGACTACTAAAAATTATTCCATTTTATTCCTAGCTCACATTTGGGTTTTTATGGGGCAGAGCTAATCCAGACTCTAATGCTAAATTATACTATCTCTTGATTTGGTAGCAAAACCATTCTTTTCAAATGGTTGTGTTTGGTATAGGAGTATTACAAATGGAATGGCCCGTTGATATTGATGCAATGGAGAATGCAGACATGAAGAAAAGAAGAGACTGATCCAGGATCTGTGAGTTTGTTGGGTCTGTGTCTCCATCCTGGAGCATGGAGATAGGCGTGTTATTCTCTGCAGGGCACACAGCTCTATTTGTTGTGTAGAATGCCTCCTCATTTCTAGATTCTGTCCTGGCTCAAACCTTGGATGTGCAGGCACCAGCGATCCACTGATGTATTCCTTATCCCTTTATTCCCCTTGAGACAACAGGAGAACAAACATTGCCCTTCATGATTACCTCTGTAGCCATCAATATGCCGTTTCCTTCAACAATTTCATTCCTTTATTAGTTTACGGTTCCATTTTCAAGTCAGAGATGAACCTTGCCCTTGCAATTTTGAAGGTACTACACTTTCTCCTCCCCTTTGAAGATCCTCAGGGGGACAGAGGCCATGTGGAGCCATGGAGAAGAGTTAGAGAAAACAAAACTGAAGGGGGTGAGTGTGACATAGGAAAGGGCTATGGTGGCCACATGCCCTGGGTGACCCAAACAGATAAGCACTTGACCATGAATTGAATTCAATGGACAGTTTGAATCCACCCAAAGTACACAGAAAGGAAAACTACTCGGTCTACTGAAAACTCAGATACTCTAAACCCTATGGAGCACAAGTCTCCTCTGACACACTGGAGGTCTCTGTGCGCTGGAACCCACTCAATGGAAACTGATTTGGTTTATGTATTTGTTGGTTGGTGGTTGACTGCAGCCCAGGGCGTGACGAGGACAAAGTAGACAAAGTAGGCTCACTGTCCAACAGCAACAATTTCCCCATGCTGACATAAGCCCTGCTCCCCTTACACTCCTCTACAACTCTGATTTAGAAAACTTTGGGGGGGACTTGGTGCTGTATAACTAGCCATGTTCATCTCTCAGGAATAGAAGAAAGTGAGCTAGGAAAATAAAATGAGCCCTGATGATTCCAGAAAATGTTCTTTTTAAGATCCAAGAAAGGTCCATGGGGGCAGCCCCAATCTCAACGATATGACCCCTGAACCCGCAGGAGAATACATTCAGAGGACTGCACTGATGCTACAGCTTGGAAAGAGGGTCACATCTGATTAGAGCACACAGGAGAAACAAAGAGGGAAGGAGAGTGAGGGGGACATATCCTGGCCCACCAAGACTCGAGGACGGTATTTCTGATTAGAGCAACCAATGCACAGAAAGGACCATAGGGTCGGCCCCACCATGAGATAAGACATCCCTCACTGACCCATAGTGCTTTGGGGGACAACACTGGAGAGAGTGTGGAAATTGTGCCCAATCTGAACCCATCAAACTGGGGCAAAACACTAGGGGAATGCAACAGAGTGTGACACTCCATCACACTTGACTGAAAAACACTTGTAAAGGTCAAAAAATTAGATCTGGAACTATTTATAGGTTTTTTCTATTTTGTCATTGACTTTCTGTTGTTTTGTTGATTTTTTTCTTTCTTTGCATTTTGCTTAGCTTGCCTGTTTTGCGCTTGTTAATGTTTCCATATGTCTATCTAGATAAGATAGGTGGGATAAACTTCTCAGAGAAGAAAAGAATGGAACCAATAGTTCCAGGGGGATGTGGGAGAAAGGAAGGGGGTGGGGGTGTTAACCAACCCAGGGACAAGGGAACAACTAGTGAACTATAATCAATGAAGGGAAGGGCATAAGAGACCTAGTGGGGCTTAATCATGGACAATGTAACAGAGAGGAAATGCTGGACCCAAATGAAGGCCACACATGATAGTGAGACAAGAAGAAAGCAAAAAGAAATAGAGGAAAGAAGGAGAAGGCAAAGGACATTTATCGAGGTCTAAATCCAGGCATGTACATATGTAAATACATTTACATATAACGATGTAAATGTTTAGATTAAAGTAGCAGTAGACATTGGGTCTCAACTCAAGTACTTCCTCAACTAAAGAACACTTTGTTCTAATAATCCGGCATTCCGTGATGCTCACCTTCCCCACAC